>LUGF01050150.1:468995-496970 GCA_001625245.1 Calycopis cecrops
AGTCGTTAAGGAGATCCGACACGATCCTCACCACAACGACAGAATAAAAAACACAATTAATCTAATTTTAAGCTCAATCATTAAAGCATCCGCGGGCGGCGGGTTCACAGCATGTCCCATAGTCATATTTGCTTTATATTTAGTATTTCCGCTCTATCGATACATCTTCGATGTAAATATAAAGTTGTAGACCGAGCTGTATATACAGTGTTATTTGTAGCTATAGTCTAGTAGGCTAGTGTAGTATAGTAGCTATCAAAAATTCAGTCTAAGTTGATTCAACATCTAACTCCTTGTAATTAAGCAAAATCAATTTAATATTTTATGTCAATAAGTACTACTTATGTTCTTATACTAATATTCTGTGTATGTTTTTAAAACTCTAAGTAAGTCATTGTTTCGAGATTGGTAGTAACCTAGTTTGATCATTTAGGTTGTTTGTCCAAAATTACGTAGCGTGGGTTGTTTCGTGTGTTTTGGCAGGTTTCCAATCAATTAATTATATCAAACTCTAATTAGTTAGCAAGTGTGTCACATGATATATTATGTGCCACACGTTGTGTAGACGAGTCTATGGGAATTGGTAAACTTTGTGAACAATTTTGGGGTGATTTAATATTGTTGTAATGAATCCATAAATTTCATAATGTTTGACCATTTTACAGTAATAGTAAAAATAATCATGTATATACATTAAATAACTCCTCTCAATAATCTGCCTAAACTTTGAATATAACACAGCTAATTCCGCTGGGTTGAACTCGACCAGATGTTGGTGACATTATTTAATAGTATCGCAGGGGAAGGGGATTACGAGCAGTCAAACGCAATTTCATGACGCCCATAGACATTTGCGTAGATGTCATATAGATACGTTTCCCTCCATCCTCCTCCCTTCTATATTGGCTTATAAATTAATAACGTTGTAAGCAGAATTTTTGCTCTATTAATATTAAATCACTTTTCATGAAATTCGTACAAATAGAAAAAAGTATCCTAAATATGGTTTTTATTCGCTACCTACTCCTTATCAGGAAATTTTCAAGAAAATAGGAGTCGTTGCGGCCTAATACCATCTTCGGGGGAACGGGGGGATCCTACACAGTCGATGGGGCATCTACTCCAGTGCCCGCTGTGCCCAAGTACTGGTACATTGGACGATCTTCTCGCTGGCAATGATGCTGATACAGCTGTGATATAGTACTGGGCGCATAAAATTTGATCTACTGAATAGTTACTGACTCGAGAAGTAGAAGTTTTTCCCTTAGAATTGATTTTGTCCTAAGAAACAGTAAGACGCTTATGACTCTATAGGAAGTAAAACGAAACGATATCCGTTAGAATTTAGTTCTATTATCTAATTTTCATTGATAAGAAATATTACATAAAACCTCTCACAATGTGAGGTTATCGTGTAATAGCTTGCTCCCAAGAAACAGCTCGGTGCGGAAATATAAGTAGTTCGATATCCATCGAGAACAGAGGAGATAAATTATTATCGAGACGATTGTCTTCAGCCGGCCCGCCATCTGCATTGTACTGTAATTAATAATCTATTATTAATTTCCAGTCAGGTTATTTATATCCTATTACCGAAACAATTAGATATTAGTTTAATGTATACGACGGATTTATGTAAGTCTTTGATTACTATGACTACCTATATCATGTTTTAGCTTTTTTGTAGTTGCATTTGTCGGGTACGCCCGGTTACATTTATTTGTTCTTTTTTGAATCATGGGAATACATGTTATACCTAGGAGACCCCCAGACTTATGTCGAACTCGACACTTAAAGCAACACTGACTGAGTCACTGAGGGTGCCTTCAGCAGCTATGATTGGAGGGTCCCAGGAGGGTCAGCAGGCGAGAATATCCCTCCAGCGACAGGCTGTCTCGGTGAAAAAGTCAAACTTCTCGTCCTTGGTGACTGTTCGGCTGCCTCTGAAGTCTTACTACATCGTGAGAACCGTTCAATGGATCCAGGATCAGGATGGGAACCTAACCTGGTTCCCATCCGGATCCGGGCCCCAATATTCCAAAAAGGCATGCCACCAACGCATCCGAATCGGACCCCCCAGTGATCTCAATTCACGCCGCCGTCTGCAGATTCAGAGGAACGGATGGAGGACCCCCCAGCTGAGCTGCTCTTAGTCTCGCCTCACCCCCCACGCCAGTCTAGTATGGGTAGCCCTGTCCGGCATAGCCTTGGCGATCACAGAGGTACGCAAACCCTCCAACACCATCACCACCACCACCACCACCAACACCACCACCATCACCACGTGATGCATGCAAGGTGGCAGCATCATCGCAATCGCATCGCATCGGGGAAACAAAGCATTTACATAACTTCGGGTATGGTGATTATTTTTTGATTTGTAATCAATAAGCATCCAAGTTATCCTATCCAATTATAAGGTTTGTAGGATTTTCCTAGCAGTCATTAATTTAATCAATGAAAACAATATCAAAATTAAATTAAAAAAATCAAATTGATTCACCCAGTCAAAAATCCGTACGAATTGTAGGAAAAATTGTACGAAACATACGGACAACGTTCTTCTTCTTTTTGAAGTCGTTTACAAAACCAACATCGTAGCTACAGTTCCCCTCCGGTCACAATTATTCCACTTTCATTATCGCGCGTAAGTTACCCTCATCGTCAGAGACTCAGGAACCCCTTTGTCCTCACACCCAAGTTTGTTGTACTTATAGTTTATTAGTTGTTAGAATCTTTAAACCTAGCCCTGCTGCTCGACAAGTTTTCACAATCATACTTATCTATATTATCATTGCATTGCTTTCTATTACTATTTTTATTTTATTTTCACATGTTTTTTTTTGTAGTGACCGATGATAGTGATGTATGATGTAGTCTCTCGAAAAAACTCCTAGCCATGGTTTGACGCTGGCTTTGTTTTTTACAACACTTACTGGCTAAACACGCTGCCAGTACTCGTCTAATGGCAGTAAAATACTGTCAGGCATTACTATTGATCTAATTTAAATCACACTGAATCTTGAAAATAGTATTATACCTAAAACTTGACTCCTGTGCTATCCCTCTAGAGGAAAGGTTGACTTACTAGTACAATTGATATTCATACTTACTGATTAACGCTATGATATATGTATGTGACCTACTAACCCTGGGGGTTTAGGCCCAATCATAGCGGGTCTCGCGGGCTCCAACACGCTCGTGCGTGCTGAACCGTGTGCGAAAGGGATATGATCTTTATTGACAGACTCATTAAATACATCTCATCGTATTGGGATTAATGTAATATGGGAGTTATTATTCCTAAATACGAAGTTATATATTGCACTGTTACATGAATCTTAAATTTCCCAGTTTCTATTCATCTATAGAAATACTTAGTCTGGCCATAAATACTGTTACACTTAAAAATAAAAAAATATTACATTTGAATTTGGCATTTGTAATTTTTTAAGATTGTTCATTGTGTTTTCTCATTTTGGCGCCATATTAAAATGGTGTGGCTTGATAAAGAGATCAGAATTGCTGTTATTACATTACACAAAGTAGCTTACTTGAAACAAAGAGCTTATTCTTTCCTCAAAGGTCGGAATCGCATCTGTTAGACCTCTGGTGTTACGGATGTCTGTGGGCGTTAGTGATCACTTTACATCAGGTGACCCAACTGCTCGTTTGTCTCCTATGCTATAAAAAAAAGCTATAGAGCCAAATGCAATTTTTAGAACTCTCTTATAGAACTTGCTATTAGTCAAATGTTTGTGTACCGGGCGTAATTTTAATTGCTAAGCTGTGTTACTTTTATCATTATATACTACTAGCCAACCTGTGTCTACTTTGTATGACGTAAATTCCCGAGAATAAAAAATGTTTACAAGAGATTTTACGCGAATGAAAGCGATTTCGCTTACGGGGCACAAGTAATAATAAATGGGTATACTCATTACTCCCAAATAGTGTAGATTTCTGCTCTTGGAAGAACTTTCATTTTGTGATTAGTGTTACCGAGGATTGACGCCTTAGTTGTTGAGTTGTTTGTGAGTCATTAGGCATGCGTGTGTTGTTGGAAATCGGCATTCACCAAATGGTTTTTCTCCCTCTGCTGTAAAAACCACTTGATATAATTATACTTCTTAAAACATAACGCCAGTTTAAAAAATAAAAAGTGGATATAACAGCTGCAGTAGGTAATGATGCTGAAATAATTCTATGAAAATATCCATGGGTGCAGTAAAGGTAAATGTGGCGTGAAGTATCGCCATAGTCTCAATGTGTAGGGCATAGTGATATAAAATAAACAGTCAAATTATAATAATAATAGACTGGACTTATCCCACCACGTTAGCCTAGCCCTGTGCTAAGTACCTGCCCATTGTAAGGATTATTATTATTATTATTATTTTGAATATATTTCCATTTCGAAAAGCTATATTTTTATCGTAGATCTTACATGACCTGGGCTGAATACGCTATCTCTAGGACGTGCAAAGTGTAGCCGTTTACGTTACCACTGCGTCATTCGGTCGGAGATGAGGAGAGAAAAAGGACTCTGACTGCACGTTCGCCCCTCTCGAAAAAGTACTAAGTCGTCTATTTGATTACAAACTACATGGCCAAACTAAATCTTTACTGTAAAGTCTAAGGCTTTCATTGTTTGAGTGATTTTTAGTACCTAGCGTGTGTACACATGATAAATAAATTTATACTTTTTGTTTGTTGATAGTTTAATAAAATTTGGAAAACTTGTCCTTCATCTTTTGGACTATGATTTCATTAACAATACTGGAAGAGTGTGTGTGGGACAGTTTTGAGTTACTTTTCCCTATGGTCAGAAGCGAATACACAAAAAAATATTCCAGTGGATAAACAGATGTGTCCATGCAGGACACATCTGTTTATCCACTGGAATATTTTTTTGTAATAATAAATAGTAAGAAAAGATAAGAAGATAAAGAATTGGTTGACTAACGTCCCGACTGGAAAACGATCTCTAAACAGAGCTTAGCTCATTCAGATTTGATAAAGGAGCAGCGGATAGACCATTTCGGTATTAATTGAAAAGGCGACTAAACTGATAAAGCGCTTAGTTAATAAGACATTTTTAATCACACAACAAAATAAATTCTCATTCCATAAAACTATATTATATTAATTAACTTTGTTTAATAATACGCGTCTAGTTAAAATACAATAAAAAGACGACCTCAAATGTACTCTTTTCGCGTTTCCATTGGAACTTTTAATTACACCCCAATATTATGCAAATGCATTCATTGTGGCCCGCGACAATACTTTTTAAATAAGATATTATTCAACGCCGGTGTTGTTATGGTAATTCTGTTTCAATTTCTTTATAAAAAATTCGTAATATACATTTTGTTACTCGTTCAGTCTTTATAGTCTTTATTAGCGCCGTAATTAAATACACTTCGTTATAAGTTAATTGTTGAGTAAATTTTTGTTTCTTTTTCGCCTTATGATCCGATTTTATGAGCGCTAAGAACAATATTTGGGGATTAAAATCGCACTTACCTCTTAAGAGGCTCAACACTAGCGTAGGCAAGCTTTACTGCAATTACATCGCTTAGGGCCACAGCATACACGAGACCATTAGACGCGGCGACCTGCAACTCTCTGCGATCGCAGTAGAGTCGTGCGACAGTATTGACATACATTAGCGACTAAATCACCGCTCTGGCGTCTTGAAATGTGCGCTCCCCGCATCTGCTCGCTGCATTCAGCTTCTAAAAAGCAACTAAGTGGTTGTCCACACTGCGAGCGTAGCGCGGATGCGGGTGCGAGCACGGAAATATCAAACAGTGCATAACACACTTCAGGGGGCGCGAGCCTAGCACAACTGCACTATGCGACTCAGCGCGCGTCATTCTCTCAAGCCATTGGAAGTTGTGTCAATTAAAAGGAACCTTAACTAAAGTGATGTACAGATTATTAATCTATAGATAGACAAACGTCTAAACGCTAGTTAGCTCGCGCCTCATTGTAGTCACCCCGCGCGCCCGCTGCTGCGCCCCTCGAGGCGCATTCAGTATGGACAACCACTAAGTTGCCGCTCGCCGCGTCTAAGTCTTGTGTGCACATGAGATAAGACGGCATTTTTATCTTTCACACGAGACAAGACACAACACTTATTACCCCATCCTATTCAGTTGTGTCTTCCATAACTATCGTCGTCGATATCGTCAAGTCGTTCAAAGTGTAGTAGGAAACATAGAAATCTACTTTAATACATACATAATATGCTAATAGTGCAGTTGGGTAAAAATGGTAAAATAAATCTCTGCTATTTAGTTTTATGTGGTTTGTAAAAATAAAGAGGCTCATTTAGTGGCCTTGCCGAGTTTGCCCACTTATGCTATTAAAAAAAACCCAAGTTTTCACACTTTTGCTTATGTAACACGGTTACGTACCAGTGTGAGATATAAGAAACACGTAAGTGGTTTAGAAGAAGCCAACCGAGATAGAAAATAAAGCCAATGTAGCGCGAACACAGCTGCAGTTCATTTGAGATGAGAATTGACTGTAAGTGTTGTGCGGTCACTTGGGGACGACTGATGCCGCTATTCACTTTGATTTTCCTCATTCTATTACACTTATAAATATTTAGAAGTAATTTTATATTTTATTTATAAAAGCTTAGGCATATTTACTTTATTTCTTTGTAAAATGTGTATAGGTATATTTCGTAGCTCACCACTTTTTGTCTTCTTATCGTCATCTATTGTAAAAGTCTTCTCATTATCCATTAGATATGTCATTTTTCGACGTATATACTCTAATTACTCTACTGACACGTTATGACCAATTTGACCTGAATGAAGCGAGTAAAACTGCGGGACGCTGCCAGTCGTCTCACTTCTCATTATTTTAAAATGCAAAATAATCCCACTGAAATATAGTCCTAAGGCGATGTGTTCATTAACTTATAGTTAATGATTGTATGTTTGTTATTGATTGATGTTGATTTTATTTATTTTTTTTTGCTGATCGATTGATTGATGATTTATATGCTTGGATAACACAACCATACAACCATCTTGTATGACAATTCCAAGCCAACACGTTTAAATGGATTTAACTTTTACTTACACCAGCATCCACATACACTTGTATGTGGGATACAATGCTGGTAAATATCTACACAAATTTATTAAATTATATGTTTTAAAAGCTATTTTAAAATATAATCATAGGTAATCCTGTGATTTCATAATGGATGGAATGAAATCGAAAAATAGGAAATGAGTATTAAGGTACTCCATAATGAATTGAATTGGATCGACAGGAAAAGTACATCAAACAAACAGAATGTTTCGTGTGAAGCCGGAGCGTAACTTTAGTTGATTTCAAACATTTGTAATATTTCATATGTAACGTAGCATATATAAAGAAGCCTGACTTTTGCATAATAGTTAAGCAACGCATCGCAAAGAAGAGATCTTGATGGGCTATCCTCAATTAGTGCCATAGAAGGCAAAGTTCAAAGGGCTCTTGGAAAGAGTCATAAATAGTACAAATCCGCTAATCTCAAACGGCCCAGGAACACCATAAGTAATCATTCTCGTAACCCCTTGTAACTCACAGAGCGGGGCCACGGCCTTGTTGTGGCCTTTAGTCCGCTTCTAAGAGGGGATGATTTAGAATGCTGTGTTCTTTGTTTCGCAGTGTTTGTATTTAAGATAACATAATATTTGGGATGAAAAGACCTTTGTTAACCTGTAGAACTCTCCTGTAGCTCTCAGTGTTATATAATTATAAAAAAAGTGTATACTTTAGACCACACAACTGAAGTAAAACTTAATTATTTATTTATTACACAAATTCGTTACCGTAGTTACAATGACTTAACTTTAAATTAATTGTTTAATACAAAAAAGTTTCACTTAGATCGAGTTTGAATTTTTAATTTGAATGACAACTTCGCGACAAAAGCTCGTGCATAGAAGTTTTACTTAATATGTTTCTCACTAACGTGCACGGTATTTCCATTAAAATAATAGACAGTAAGTATTTTTAATGAGAGAGTATGACTAACAAAAAGTACTTAGGTACTACAATTTTGATTAAAAAATAGTTACGAAAATTAATGTTTTTTTTTAAATCATATTATACATCAGCTGCATCATGTATGTTTAAATAAATCTAAAACGTTAAGTAGGTATAATTATACATACATTTTAAATACATTTCCGTTAACTAGTACTTGTGACACAAGTCCTTACGGTACTTAGCACGGGGCTAGACTGACGTGGTGTGTTTAAGTCCACAGATATTTATTTACTATTCATTTATTATGTAAGTTATTAACTAAGTTATGTATTCTCTAAAACATATTCTTATACATTTATTATACAGAAAGTTTTACTTAATACTTTTCGGTGGGGTATAAACACAAACACCGTGACACGAGATTTTTTATATGAGATGTCCAAATACAAGTCACTTTCTCAAATAAAATTTTCAAACCCAAAAATATCAACAACAAAACACCTTCACCTCACTTCTTTAACGGGGTAAGCAGAGAGCACAAAGTGCCTCAGATCACAATCCTTACACACCTGTCTTGCTTCATCCCCACTCATAATATAATTTTATAAATAGTTCGTATGGTTGCACTCGTGTTTAATCCACAGAGATTTGCAGATATAGCAGTGTTGAACTAGTTTCACCAATACCACGGATCAAAAGATTTTCAACATAAAACATTTTCGCAATAAAAAATCCTATATATTTCAAAAATATGGGTCGCTTGTCGCGAGCACGCTTTCCGAAAGTTTCCAAGAGAAGGCGTCCCAAAGAGAAATCTCCTCGGAAGTCGTAGAGATTTATGGTCGCAGTTAACGTGACGCAGGTATTTCCCCGCTACGAGGAAAACTGACCAATGCCTCGGCGTTTTTTTCAAACTTGTTTTGCGCCAGCGTCCGCTTTAATCAAAGGAGCCTTGTTAACAAATGGTAAAGACTTTTTCCTACAATGTTTTTTTGTCCACATAATTCGAAAATATTCAAACGAAAAACTTTGTTTATGGTGTACTCGATTGTTTGTAGTAAATGAAATTGTGATACGCAAAAAGTTTTGCGTCAAATAACTGGCATAACTCGAAATAATACTATAGTGTTTTGTTTGAAAATAGCACGGAATAGATAAATAATCTATTCCGTGGAAAATAGAATACATTTCAAGTAAAATAAGATTATTTATTAATGAGTAATTCTACCAGCTTTGTCTTGTGAAATTTTCATTCGGCTGTTAAATATATGTGTATCGTTAGCTATTTATAGTTAGACTGAAGATCTGAAGGTCCCTGGTTCGATCCCTGGTTTCGGCAAAATATTTTAATGCCGCTGTTTTCGTGTAGACTTACCATCGATAGAATCCAGAATTATATTAAAGTAGCTTTTCTAGTCATCCAACATTGTTTTACCCGACTGTGTTCGAAGCAAGTTACTGTGTTTCACCTCCCAAGTGCTGCCACCTTGTCGTGGTGGAGGGCTTGCGTGCCTCTGTGACGAACTTAGTTATTGTTTCCAGATGGTTTAAAAAAAAAACATTTTTTATAACTAACACTTGCTATTAGAATCCTTCTCCGGTAGTGACATGCGAAGAATTAATTGAATCCATCAACGAAAAACTGACATTAAAAAAGACTAAGGATTTTCCGTCTACGACTAAAGAGCTAAAAGGGTTGTCAGTTGTTTTTTAAACAAATAATGACAAATAAAAGACGTCAGAAGACTGATATCCCAGTTTTCCTTATGATGTTAATAAGACCAAGCTTATATGTGGCAGTTACGTTTCTTAAATGACAAGTTGCTGCTATTTTTCTCTTACAAGTATAATATTTAATACTAAATAAAGTAGTCTCCCATTCTTCCTATTAGTTGGCTAACTACTTAACTTATAATGTCTGAGAAAGTTTAGTTCGCAGCACTGACTACGTGCCGACCTCTCAGCAGATGTTTAAGTGTATAAATGATGAGTGTGTGCTTGCTACTTATAACTCTTATAATGTTTTTGTGTGTTCAGGAAAGAATATCATAAGTTACTTTTGTTTTTGGTTGTGTTAATTCTATAAATACTACGAATAAACAAAGAAGTAAAACCACGGGTTTCACTTGCGTTGAAACATAGATTTCAAAATATAGAAGCAAATCATTGAAATGACAAGGCCCCGAAATGTATGGAGCATTGCTCGCTCGACATCACTATAAAGGTAAAAAAGTACTATTTACAGTAAATAAAAATAAATAGCAAATCTAAAGATTAAAAAAATTAAAAATAAAACCTGCCAAATATTATCAGCAACGATGTAACGTGTACCTATCACCCTATTGCTATATATGTATTTGTTTTCCAAAGTCCGATACCAGACTGCTGTTGAGTATTTCTTGACAAAAAGCCCATTCATACTGTCATATCTAGGGATAGAAACGAGAACCATAATAATAATAATTACGTAACGTAACAAAGAAATTACTAATTGCAGGTATTTTGAACTAAGTTCAATTCCTATACTTTTACTGTTTTGAATTTGTTTTCGCTCGGTTACGCTTCGCTAGGAATAGTACATAAAAGTCACACCAAAAATAGTGATAATTTTAATTTAATAAAAACGATTATATTGGGTAGGTAGTCTGGGTACACTACCTCTGTGGTAAGGAATTTGGACATTGTCATTTACCTACTTACTTTATGACCTATTTTGAAATCTCTTTAAATATATCCTATGGTATCGGAGGAGTTTAAAACATATGACACTAATGTCTTACAATATATATTTTTTTTTTTAATGGTATAGGGGGGCAAACGAGCAGTTGTAGCCATTTTCATGACTACCGACGCCCATAGACATCTGCATAGAGACTATACAGATGCGCTGCCCCCCTTTCTCCTCCCACCTCCATGGGCCACCGGCTACTTACACACCGCACGAAACGCGACAGCACAGCTGTCACTTCACGCCGGTCTCGTGTAAGCGAGAGGAATATAAGTAAGATTATTCAAGTAATATAAAACTTACTTATTTGAATTTGTTTTATCATTATTTAAGTACATAAAATGTTTTCATGGGTTTGATACTAAGTGATATACATGATATTCTATGTTATGGAACAAAATGAACCAATACGTAGAGTAATTACCATTGATATACGATATTGCGATCGCTACTGAAGTTCATCCCAGAAAGGGTATAACAGAGTATATTATATCACTTACAGAGTGCTGTTGTAAAATATGGAAACGGATTAAGTGCACTGTGAGTACACAGCACTTAATCCGTTTCCATATTTTACAACAGAGAGAAAGAGAAAGTGAGATGCTCTACTTGGTTTTAAAAATATTATTGGGTAAAAAAAATTGGTATGTATATTTAATTTAAAACTATACCTAGTTCCCGCATCGCAGCTTCCGGTTATAATATTAAATTAGGAACGTATTTGTTGTAGATAGAGTCAAGTACCTACTGAATAGCTACTTTACAATTTAATACTAGCGGAACCGCTACTTACTAACTACTTTATATATTTTATCTGCACAGTACAACAAGAACCACATAAACGAATGTATGTTTTTCTACAAGTTCACGTTTAGCTGTAATCGTTGCTATTTATAAAAAAATACAGAGCACTTTTCTCCACCGCAGTGGTGAATGGATGGGTGGGCGTAACGCTACTTTCATATCCCGGGAAAGCCGACAATAGCGCGCGGCTGAGGGCTTCCTGACGGAGTGCCCGGAGCGCGCCTCTTATACAAATCACGAGTATGTGTGCAGTGTGAATATCATGCATACTTACATGTGTATTGTCTCAAGAGCGACTTCAGACAAGAAATCGAGAATCTTTTGTTTGTTGTTATTTGAACTTTTTCTACTCATTATGATGAACCCTCAACCGTTTATGGGGTTCCTTTATGATTTTGTATACCTAAGATGAAAATCATATATTACGCTATACTGTTTTTATGCAGCTTTACCCTAACGTTTAATATTCAATGTATCTGCGAACACAGAGTAAATATAGAGAGTTTGTTCTGTGAGAGATTCTATTAGGACAGTGGATGTTGATGATGATTGTCTCGTATTCTTATTCGTAAAATATTTTCAAATGTAAGGCGATAAACAAACTGTAAGCGGCCGAAATTCCATCACGCCAGACATTGAGCCGCTACCCAGACGCGCAATTAAGGAGAATTTCCAATACAACATCGTACAGAAGTAGCGAATGTTTTATATTATTGACTATTGAGATAAATTAAAGTCAAGACTGAGCGGAGGACCACGTGTAGGTTCCATGCTTTGGCGCAACACTAGACTGAAAATAGAACGTACCTTAACAATATAAGTATTTTTTTATTTAATTCTGTTAATAATATCATTAATAATATGCAAATGTATTTGTTTTTTTATATTTTTTACTTTTACATATCACAACATGAGGCCCACTGGGTTTGTTTCGCCGGTTCTTGTCAGGACAGGGCTAGGGTTGAACCGGTGGTAGATTTTATTGTTGACGTTCAAAAAGTAATTCCTGTAATTCTATTTTGAATAAAAACTTTTTGATTTGATTTGATTTGTTTTTTGGTAAGGGATTTACAAAAGGCAGCTACGTTCAGAGTTGTTTAGTCATATAAAATATTTAAGAATATTTAATATACATAGTATTTCGAAAATGGCTCTTCAGGCCATCTATATCTGTATATAGAAAGGGATAAATAACCCTAAACATTTACCCCCATATTAATAAACATAGAATAACTGTTAAAGTTATAATAGTAAGTACTTAATAACCTAATAGTAATCTGACATCTGTCAAATTCCAAATTAATAAACACATAAATAGTATGGAATTTGACAGATGTCAGTTCATCACTAGGTTATTACTTGGATAAATGTATTCTGTTTATTAATAAGGGGGTTAATGTTTATAGTTTTATACTCTCTTAATCGTAGGCCCGGGAGAATACTTGTTTTTTGAAAGCTTCATATAATATTTTAAAGCTTTTGAGCTACATCAACTTTATAGTGGTAAAGCTATGCGGCCACTCGCGGTATTTCCGCGGCGGAAATTGCTTACCGACATTCCACTAAAAAACTTATATAATTTCTTAAGCCTCTGCAACGAGCATTACACTGCTTCCGACATTTGTGAGCGCTTGTTACATGCACCAAGTGAAAATGCGTCTGTCTGTGTTCCGTGTCTTATTATTTTATTTGTGACTTACAGAATGAGGTTAGCGGCTTGACCTGGGAAGTACTTCTCACTCATACACCACCACAAAGGGGAGCCGTGGCGTTGTGCGCGGTGTGTGATTTTCCTGTGACACCTTCGAGGGCAAGACAGAAGGAAAACATCTATATTACCTTTATGCGGGTGTTTTGTTAGGCTCCAATAGGCTCTATCTATTTGCCTAAGTATACTATTAAAAAGAGTAAATATTAAGCAAACATGGTGCGATGTTATTACATCACTGAAATATGGCGTTGTATGGTGTTACAGCACAATGAAACAATACTGCGCCAGCATTAGGCACGAATCCAAATTTAACGTTCCATTATTTATTTTATCCGTAAAATGTGTATACGAGCTAAGGCGTATTTTGATTAAATATTTATTACTTAAAGCTCAGAATTATATATTAAGGATCCCCTGTTACTAAGTCGACGCGAAGTATAAAAGTTATAAAGTTTCGCAACATGATAATGTAAATAAAGTTATGTATTCTTTTATATCTAAATATTATTAAGAGAAAAAAAAAAATACTTTTTATTAAGAAAATATTAGGTCACGTGTAATTTTGGTTGAGTTTATAGATGTTACCAACATATAGTGTAAAGTGATATGTAAAGTGTCCTTTAAGCGGTGCGTCTTTTATGTTTTTCTCCGCGAAACCAGCAACAAAAAAAGCGATATTTCAGCGATAATTGATCGACCCTGACTGCTATGCCGGACTGAACTACCCATACCGTACAGGTTTGAGGGGAGAGGCCAGACTTAGAGCAGCTCAACTAAGATTCCTTCTCCCGTCCCTCTGAATCAGCAGATGGCGGCATAGATTGGGGACAGATTGGTGGCGTGCTACTGTGAAGGATTGAGGCCAGGGGCCAAGATGGGAATCTAACCCCATTTCACGGTTCCACTTCGTAGTAGGGACTATGCAAAGTCAGTGGGAGAGTCTCAACGACCTTTTTGCCGAGGTCAGCCTGTCACTGGAGGGATCCTGGTGCTTGCAGATGTGGGACCCACCAATTTTAGCGGCGAAGGCACCAGCAGCGTTTCAGTATTTTCGTATTTAAATTAATATATTAAGTATGTTATACATCTCTTCGATTAAAAATTTTTTTCGGTTTATTTTATTTACATCAAAATCACTTTTGCGTTTTATTTAAATCTTTTTTCAATTTAAGACCTGATTGATTCCTGAACATAATATTATAAAGACATCCCATGCACCATGATATATTCTGAGAACTGTCGCCATGGCTCATTAGTAAACCAAAATTATCTTTAATGAAATCGACCACACGGTAGACAATTAGGATTCATAACAAAAATGAATTTTGTGTGAAAATCGTTTATAAATTTTTGTCTTGCCCGAATATAAATTAACGTGAATCGTCTACGTGGCTTAGGCGGTACGTAAACAGGTGTAAAATGGATCGTTGCGCGGCCGAATTACCATAATGTTTGTTGTCGAAATATTCGCGTCGCAAAACTGAATATGTAATGAGTGCCCGCCCCGCGAATATCAGAACATTATATTTTCTCTGAAATCCAGCGCACGGTGAATATGAATATGTCTTAACTTTGGAGATATTTTAAGACATGTTGAAGATTACAAGCATTACAGCTGTTCTATTTGGTGCTCTAGGATTATCCATTCATTACAGGATACCATGTATGTAGTCTAGCTATGAGATCTGTAACAAGGAAAAAAATAGTTTTTTAATTGCAAATAACATTTATTACTTTTACAGTGTGTCACTTTAATACACAAATACAAAACAATTAAAATATAAAAAGCTTGTGTCGAAGTGATCGCCATTGGCTGCAATACAGTTTTTTAAAGTTTGAGGCCAGTTCACAATAGAAGCATGCACTTTTTCCATGGGAAATTTTATGGCGTTTAGAGCAAGCTGTACTCTCTATAGAGATCAGATATCATCTCTCAGATCAGAGAGATCAATTATAATTGATCATACATTATAATCCAGCAGATTAAGATCGGGATTAGGCGATGGCCAGTCTTCAGCTCTGATTAAGTCCGAGATGTTCGCTTCCAACCAAGACTGCCTGGACCGAGCTTTACGGCCCGGCGCCGAGTCTTCCTGGAAAGATCATACTTAGTTTTTGAATGTGGTGTTCTTATGGGGCTTAATTACCTTCTCATGAATAATATCTTGATACACTTGTGCCGATGTTTTGATATCTTTTTCACAAAAATATGCCTCTGTCACTCCTTTATACCTAACACCCCACCAAACCATCCCTAAAGGTGGATAATTCCACGTTGCACTCTGTCGACTAATTTAGAAGCTTCCTTAGAGCTTTGAGCATAAATACGGACATTTTGTTTGTTAAAATGCTGCTCAATTGTAAAAATTTTCTCATACGTGAACAATTTTTTTCTGTGACCTCCCTTTGCTTACCGCTTCAGTAGTTCTTTTAATTTTACCACCCTATTATTCATCTTTAATTTATTAGTTAAGAATTGACCAGTGCGTCTATTATATGCTGCAGTCCTAAGTCACCTCTTAAAATACGCTACAAAGTTGTAGGTGTTATCCTTATTTTCCGAGATAAAATCTTTTGCTTTTGGACAGGATTTCTTCGAATTCTTTCCCCGTAGATTCTGCTTTGACCACCCTTTTCGTATGAACACTACGTGGACGGCCAGATTTTTTCTCTGTCATAAACAGAAGAAGTCTTATTGTACCTATTAATAGCCCGGTACACAAACAATTGACTAATACAAAGTGTATGGAGAGTTTTAAAAATTGCATTTGGCTCCAAACCTACTTTGTGTAATGCAATCACAGCGATTCTGTTCTCGTTCTCACCCCACTTCATTTTAATATCGCAAAATATGAACATTGAACAATGTATTGGCGCCAAATTGAGAAAACATAATGAACAGTCGTTTAAAAATGACAAATTACAAATTCAAATGTAATTTTTTTTTTTTTATTGCAACAGTATTTATGGCCAGTCTAAGTATATAAAGACATAATTTGTTTTATTTAGAAAATTGACTTTAGAGCGATAAAGATGCCAGCTTTTGTTCTATTTCTATAAAATTTAGTTAAATTTTATAAATAAATTTGAAGTTTTCAATTGAAAAGTATTAGATTATGGTGTCTAGGGAAACATAAGCAATTCTCCATTATACGTAACGTACTCGTATCATCGAAATGGCTAAAAGCTACGCATATATCACTAGCTGTGCTCCACGGTTTCACTCGCCTAAATTCGATTCGAGAGAGAAACCATAAAAGTTCATAATAATTTTATATGGATTATATAGATATTTTAAAATGTCACCGCTTAGGGGAGTGATAGTCTGTTGTTTGTGAGACAAGTAGCTAAAAATATACGCTAGTATGAAAATTGAAAATAGATCTTAACTCTCACTGTATAGGTTTTATGTTCAGTATATAATATAAATTATTCTCATTTTTTCTGTATACGCATTAGTCTGTGCATTAGGTATAATGAAGATAAACTGTGCTCAGTAGACTTGCATCGGGACGTGTATTGTGCTTCGCTGGCGGGGCTCCAACCTGCGAATGTACGTACGTCGACGAGACGCGGGCTTCTATCGACTACAAACATTTATATCCCTTAATTTACATCGTAATGTAAAACTTACTCAGACCTAGACAGGATTTTCTTGCGAGGAAATGAAACTGTACATTTAAGTCCCTGCATTTATAGACATTTTTCTTTCAAATACTTTTTATTTTGCGAATGCAATTGTGAATTGGAAGGACGTGTTGAGCTCAGCAAAAGAAGCATGCTACTAGAGATTTAAAGCTAATACAATATTTATTCATATTTTTTTCAGTCCTCAGAGCCGACACTTACAACAAAAGAACACGACAATTACTAGAGCAGCTCCAGGAATCAAAGCCCATGGAGGTGGGAGGAGGAAGGGGGGCAGCGCTTCTGAACGGTACTATGCGGATGTCTGTGAGTGGCCGTAGTCATGAAAATATCTTCGTTTTCCCCCTATAACATAAAAAAATCAAACTAAAAAATGCTAATTTCTTTTTACTTACTTTAGTAAAAGCCTTTACCTATATGTGTGAGATTATAGGGCCACATCTGAAAGCGTGTATATATAAACAAATAAAAGATATTTATACTAAATATATCTATACTGCATGTTTAAGCTAGTGGTATGGAAGCGAGTTATTCCAAATTAACTTGCACGGGACAGTAGATCAAAATCAAACTTCTATTTCATGGAGATGATTGAAATTGTAGCATACAAAATGAACGGACGAACGACGCTCCTCGTTACCAGGCCCGGCTAACAAGCTGTCTGGAAATTTGTTATCCATTCTGTCTGCTATTATTCATCCGGATAGTTCAAACCGATGACTGAATAGAACGAATAAAGCGCACTAGTTTACTTTGAAATGATGCTATGCAACGATCTCGAAGTTCTCAAGCTGAACAACGGCTGTTTATACCTAGGTTATAGCTAATAAAATTGTATTCATACCTACTTATGACAATCGCAAGTCTTCGCGAGTTTATACTAAAAATGTATAATTCTGAATAAAGATAGTCAAAGCTTACAATAATAAATATAAAAATCGAAAATAATTAACAATGTAACCTAGTTATAGTATGAACATCGATGATGCATGAATGCTTGCTTTTAAATACATTACATTTTTAGCAGTAGGTAAGTAAACTATACCTCTATGCTAATGTCTATGGGCGGTCGGTAGTCATGAAAATGGCTCCGACTGCTCCTTTGCCCCTCTATACCATATAAAAAAACTACTTCGCTTAACTATAGGTACTGAGATATATAAATTAATTAATTTATAAATACAATACATGTATAAATTAAATACATAACATATATACATAGCATATATAAATTAATTAATTTAAATTTATAAATTAACGTGATTTGATTGTAATCACTTTATTATAATGAAACTTATATGAAAATGTTTTTAATATTAAAAATTTCGGCAACTCTACAAGTTATCAGTAGCTGCAAACATGTCTCTGCTGAAGCATCTCTCTAGTTTAAGAATTTTAACGATTGGATCAATACAAAGGAACCTAACAATTTTGAATCTTTACATTATTAGCATAGAAGCATAGCATTTGCTTAAACCTTAGTAAATTTGTCCAAAAAGACTTAAGTGCACACAAGAACATTGTATTACTTATATTGCAAAGCGGGCTTACGGTTGTACGTCACCTGGATAGGCAGTAAAACAATCAATTGTTAGACGCAAAGCCGAGATTTGCATAACACGCCGGGATCATCGGCTGTGATTGTTTCGTCGCCGTTACAGCCCGTGTAATTTGTAGGGATTCCTAGGAACAAATGGCGGGCGCTGCGAGAAAATTACGTACGTTTGAGTCGGAATTTATTTATGCGTCAGAATGACGACCATTTGCGAACGAAATAATAAGATACGAATATCTACCTAAATATAATTGTTTGTCTTTCTTTCACATTAAATCGTATCAACGGATCGATGTGATATCTAGTATGGAGATAGTTGAAGGGCTGAAGAGACTACTTTTTATCGCGAAAAACCACGCGAGCGTAGCAGCGGATATAGAGATAGATTGCTAAAATATTAGTGTTGTGTTTGTAGCCGTAATGAACCAAAAAATATACAGGGCTATTTTTTGGTCACCGGCCAAATTTTCTGGTTTGGTTCAGAATCATTAATACATTCGATTTATGAAATAAAAAAGAAAAAAAAATAATAAGTTAAAATTACTTTGTCTCATGTTATAAACATATTTCTTGGTCACCGCGTGGTACTTTTACTACTTCGTGGTACAGCCGAGCGACTTGCGAATGTCGCTCGGCTGACGTCACTGACCTTGAAGTCGATACATTTCGCGTATGAACCACGATCCCTGTATTTTTAAGGACCATTTCAAATCGATTTTTATTTAACAAAATATTACAATTAGACGATAATATTTGAAACACACCTTTGGAATGACATCTACTTCCTTATTTTAAAATTTGGCCGGTGACCAAAAAATAACCCTGTATATTTGATTAATAGGCCAATTAGTTATCACATTTTTAGAGGCTTTGTGGAGTTTTATTATAGGATGCAGTTTTATTTTTGACATGCTGACGTCTAAACAATATATAGATGAATATCTGCCGCACGCACGAAAAACATTGCTCCCTGTCACATTTGCCAAGCGTGCTAGCTAGATCGTGTAACAAGCGTTAGAGAGTCATTAAGCCTTACAAAAATAGGAAAATATCTTCTGTAAATCGACTTTACAAGCAACTGCTTTTTTCAAGTTTATCTTTAATTTGTGTAGCCTTTATACTGCGACTATCATGTTGGATTTACAATAGATATTTTGCTTCACGATTTTTCGCGTCCTGTCCCAGCACCAAGTGTGAGGGTAGGAAACACATATTGTTATAAACAAATTTAAAACCATTTTAAAGTTCGGTTACACTTTTAACTTAAAGAAAGTTTGTATTACCATAACAATATACCTAAGCACATAAATTAAGAAGAGCAGACTTAATCATCAGATTTATGTTAATAATGGAAGTAACACCACTAGAATACACAAACCCGCAGTTTCTTACATCTCTTATAGAAAGATATGCGTTAATATTTGCCGAGGAATTTCATTACTACGAGCGTTGTTGACTTTCGAATAAATAGGCGTTTTATTGCCTTCCTTCGTCTCTAAGCCGTTCAATATTGCACAAAGTGATCGAGATTGAATTATTCTCCAACTTTTATATAAAAATTATTTAATTAAAGTCCCTAGTGGTGAATGTTGGAAACAATACAGAACTTCTGATAGTCTGACAATAATTAATAATTATGTTAATTATTAATTATTGTCAGACTATAGATAATTGACACTGGGTCTCTTCGTCTGCTTTAAAATATTTTGTTCTTTCTTTTCTTGTGTAAACTGTGTTGTTTTTATGTGACAACATTTTTTTAAATGAAATGTATCTAATATGTATGTTTTTTACATCACGTTTTCGAGATGTTTTGGAGTTTACAATTAAGATGTACCTATAATAATCTATATCTTTATCGTAATATAATTTAATTCTTGTGTGCGTATGTGTGTCACTGAACTCCTCCTAAGTAACTGGCCCGTTTTCGACGATATTTGTATGTGTTGAAGGGGATTTGAAAATAGTTTAGATTCACAAATCATCCCTTCAGATCGCGCTGCAGCCGGCATCTCGAATATAATAATATTGTGGGATAAAGTAAAAAGTAAAAACATATTTTTGTAAACACGCTATATCTAACCAGTAGGCAAGTGATTTCCGAAGCTCACGAACATCCGCAGCGCTGGCAGTTTTGCAGTTCTGTTAACTACCTTTGAAATATGAGTAACCTCTTTTGTCGAAGTACACAATACTGTGGATGGCGGAGACAAATACTGTATCACAGATCATCAGAACTAATCCAGACATACTCCTTTCCTCCCATCTCCTTTCCTACATCTTGTTTTTAGGGAGAAAATAAGCAGATTACCATCATTTTAAATGACAAATCATAAATATCAATACGACATTATCACTCTTTTATAAATACTAGTGGACCCGTGAAGATCTATATTCGATCTAAGTAAAACTTTTTTGTAATTAATAACTAAATATCATATGACATGTTATGACATTATAACTAAGGTTAAAAATATAATGTAACATTTTCAACATTTGCAAAAGACACACACGATTACGTGTATCATATACAATCAATGTGTCAAATGCATGGATGTGTGTAAAGTTTTATTTATTAAATTAAAGTACTTTATAAACATTATTATTAAAATATATTAGCGTTCTGCACTTCTCGTACACGTAAACTATAAGTGTGTTTTTGTACACGTATTAATGTATAGATTTAACTCCTAAAATTAACATTAGAATGCACCATATTCAGCTAAGTGCTGCCTCTATATTTATTGTGAGATCCCTAATTTGCCACGTCATCCCTATGCCAGTAAATCCCTAAATTCTTCTCTCCTATTAAAAGTGAGAAATAAACCAAAATTACCTACATAAAATATAATCAGTTTGTAACTGAATAGGTACAGACAAGGAAATAGACTAAATTATTTTTCTTAGATATATTTTGTATTACTTTTGCCAAATATACAATGCAAAATGTAGTGAACCTTAAAAAATAATAATTAACCTTATAGAATAAATAAAACTTTTTTTCGATTCATAATTGGTTTTGGCTCTTTTACAATTTGAGCATGTTATGATCCGAAGGTTTAAAGTGAAACTATCAAACATTGAGTTGTTTTCATTGTCGCATCTTAGATATAGCGCATTTTATTATAAACCCGCTTGTGACTTTATTATAAAATGTTAAAAATAAGAAAACTTTATCATAGATAGAAAATTACACTCGAGAGAATGAAAGATGAGGGGTGGAAATGAGAAATGCAAATGTTGTTGGGCTCCCTCTACCTATATAGGGAAGCTTGACAAATAGAATTACGCCGTGATTACGTTAGACGTAAGTAGAAAAAAACTGTTAATATCAAATTTTCTAGATTAACGATAAGTGTTTGTGTGAAGAGTCACTCCATGAAGGTTTCAATATCCGGCAGCACGTGAGCTACAGAAAACCGAAACGTCAATGTAATAAGCGGAAATGGAATCTTACCGGATAGTATAGGTGGAAACGTGGACGAAGATAAACGTCTGCACGTAATTCGTACGTGGAAACAAATTGATCATTTTTTCAAATGCGAGTGAATGCCGATTTTTTAGGATTTATTTTCATAGTATAAAAAAAAATATGCAATGGAAGCCTTTTAATGACTGCCCTAACCACCTAGACATGAGCATAACTCTTATTGCCAATGTGCTGCCAGAAACTTACAAATTGCGTGAAACGCTAAATCGTAGCTATCACTTTGGAGCAGTATCATGTGAGCGGAAGTTACCAGCCCAGTGCGGTTGCTGTTCGACATGAGTGCTATTCAGCCATATGCCACTTACTGAAGTAATCAATAGTCTACAACTAAGCATTTTAATCTTATATATATATATATATATAAATCTTCTCCCGGTATTTGTGGTTGTACTCCTAAGATAACGACTTATACAAATTGTATAAAAGTTTCTGAATAAATTCAGTAGGTCTCAAAATATCTCTCACAGAGTTAATTTCAACCTGATATTTCTTCAGAATAACAAACACGGCACAAGACACGACGCGCATTCAGTATACTGATAGAAATTATATTCGCACGCATATTATATCTCAAAGACAAAGATATTAATGTATGCATGGTAATTACCTGTCTTTTAACACGATGATTAAATATTTATTAAGATATACATTAAAGGCAATGAAGATGAACGACAGAGGGGAGTTGTAGCCTTTAGTACTCACAAAAGACCCTCTCAGTCTCTCGCTCGTTTACTTCACATTACAACACATTTTTCACATCAGGAAATATGGTGATCTTGACAAATTTTTAGTTAAGTAAGCACATAGTATATAATAAAAGTAGTTAGTGCACTTAGCGTATTAAACATAGCAAGTAAGTAGTTGTTAAGTATTAGTGTAACATACATTGGAAAGTCTAAATAAATAAAAAAAAAAAAAAAAAAAAAGTAAGCATAGCTTTATATTACTTATAATTTACTTAGTTATTTATTATAGATTTACAAACAAGATTGAAGTGTTTAAATCTATCTTTGTCAAATAAACTCTTAATTTCCACAGTTTCGGGATAGAGACAATAATGATATTTAATTTAAATAATTTGTGCGGTAGTTAAGAGTTGTATCTCAATAGCTATTTGAAAAATTATTATCCATAGTATTATATATATAGTATCCTGTGAAGTTGGCTCTGAATATAATAATAGCTCCAGCTCAAGAAGAAGATAAGAAGATAAGAAATCGACCAATTTAAAGCGGATAAATAATAGCCGTTAATAAATTAATATAATAGTAAAAAAATTATAAAAAGTATAAAAGTAAATCTCTGCAACAAACAATTTCAATGTTTAAAATGGAAGTAAAAGTTCTCGAAAATAGATTGTATATAAATAATTATAATGAAAAAAATCACTACAATAGGCCCGAATTTATTTATTAAATTCTTGTTACTTTTCTGAGTGAATTGTAAACATATTCTATATTTATGCACAAAACATAAGTCATATTATGTTCGATTGAGATACAATGAAACAAAAAAAAAGCGTTTAGGACGTTCAAGCATTTACAGTCTTACATTTCAAATAAAGAATTAGGTATTGTAACCGTATTTTTTTCTGATTATAGAAATGATTGCTAGAGAATTTTATTTAATTGCAAAATGTTATTAATAAATAGCAGAATGTTTTCAGATAATATTTCAAAATGGTCGACAATACCTTTTATTAAAACTAAGCAACGCTCAAATAACGTTAAAGGGTAGCGTGAGCCTTTCCTTTGTGATTGGACCCTTTTTATAAAAATGTCAAAGTAGATTAATTACTTTTAGTATGAAACGTAAAGGGCTTTACACTTAGATATTATAGAATAAAGATAATATACGAAAGTTGAATATTGAAAAATTATTCAATATAATGACTTTTCAACCTGAAATCCATTTAAAGCTTTTGATATAAGGAATGAAAGTAGATTTATTAGGGAATATAATATGTGAAGATATGCTTTTAGTAAGACGTAGTGCCACACTGCATGCAGCCGAATCGGGACGGTACGAACGGGGAGGTACCTCTCGTTTATACGAGACAGGTGTAAAGTGACAGCTGTGCTGCCGCATTTCGTGGTGTGTGGAAGTAGACGGTGGCCTATGGAGTCGGATGTCTATGGGCGTCGGTAGTCATGAAAATTGCCCCAACTGTACGTTTGTCCTACTATACCATTAAAAATGTCTGTGTGTGTGGTCTAAACCACACAACTGACGTAAAACTTAATTAACCAAACCAAAAGATACACAGTCAAACTGTATTCAAAGTCGATTGGATTATTTTATAACAATTAAGATCGAAGTATGGCCGGTCACTAGTATGTACTAGCAATAATATGACAATCCAACTCGACATGGCCACGCTCTGGCCTCTCTAACCTTTTCTAATCAGGAAATTAGTGTCTTGGCTCTAAAACTATTGAACATAGCTAATAGACATTATTCATAATACGAAAATACTAATTTGCAAAGTAGCTTTAAAGTATGAATCCCGAACCATTCTGTTGTGGCTTCGCTACTTGAATATGGATCAAGCCTATTGTAGCGCATGCTCCAACTAAAATAAAACTGGAAACAAAACCGATGAAAATAGCGACGGTTGTTTTAAATCCTCACGTAGACAAATATGCACAATTTGATATTTTTTAGTGAAATCCTCTACGGATCAAATTTTTGAAAATGTTTGGAAAGCGAAAAGGATTTTATATTTACACTAAGTTACGATCATCATCAATATATCATGTCAATGTGTTTCCTAAAGTTAAATTGTGACTGTAATGTGTATTGTCCTTTTATACATTTCCTGTCTCTATTTTTAGGCACATTACGCAACAAATACTGTAAGTTGATGATCTGATTGTTTCACAGTTACATTTTAAAAGGTCTAACTTAAAAATAAACTTCTATGTATCCTAATCTACATTCCATTAGAGCCCCTAGATTAACATTATAAACGTACAAAGTCCCAGGTAAGAGCGACCATACATTAATGATCGGATTAATATATATCGTGAGTATACACCCCGGCCAACCACTATCCAGAAATTTATGTCCTTAATGCTGCATAAATGTACCACAATGAACAAGTAGCTCATTTCATATTCAGAGGGTACCGCCCTAAATTCATAACGCTGTGGAGGCGATGTCTAATTCTTGACCACGTATTTTAAACCGAGTTCAAATAAAAGAGGTTCTCTATAAGTGTTTTATTCTTTTTATTTGATTGTTCTAAAAGTTTCAAGTTCCAAGAGTTTACTATGTTGTTTGTAAAATTTTAAAAATATTTTATAGTTCTTAAAGTAACGTTTTTCAAATATCTAAAGTAAGTAGTTTTCATAGTTACCCGGACGTCTTCATGGGTTTTATGTTACGACGTTTAATTATATTCGTTTTGTTAACGCCGGTAATACTGTGTATATAAAATATATTTTAATCATTGGGGTTTTTATTTATCAATAAAATTTTTTGAACATGAGGCAAATGTAGGTATGTTTGACAAATGTTTTCCCCTATATTGAAGCATATAAAAATGGGTTCTCCCATTGGGTCGATATTGGTTTGTAATAATAGATAATAATAGTAAAATTTTGTTCACTTTCTATCAAAAGAATTAATGAACAAAGTCAAGAAATAAGGTCAAACTAGAATGGTCCTAGGCAATTGTTTATTTAGAAACATCTCCCTAAAAAGTCTTTCGTCCGTTCACTTATTTTTACCTGAAAATATATGCCACTAGCTTCCGCCCGCAGCTTCGCCCGCGTGCATTTCGGACTTCAAAAATGATTCAAAATTTTAACTTATTATATTATTCTGACATGAAAACTAGCTATTAGTGTAAAGTCTCATGAAAATCCGTTCAGTAGTTTATGTGTGAAAGAATAACAAACATCCTTACAAACTTTCACATTTATAATATTAGTAGGATATATTCTTGGGCACTGACTGTAATAAGATGAAAGTTGTGTCAATTAATACTTTTGATTGTATTTTTTTTGTAAAGCAAACATATTATTGTTATTTCTCTTTTTTAAATAGAGCTATTTTTTTAAATTTGAAATAGAAAAATGTAACAATTGGAAAGGCAGGGGAAGGCAGCAGGCAACGCATCTCTATATTGTTCGGATGCACAATGATGATGTTGTGGACTTCGGTAGTCATGAAAATGGCCCACTATTTGATCGTTTGCTCCCTTTTACTATATAAAAAAATATCTCAACTTCTTACTAGGCCCAGAAATGCTGTCGACCCTTCGCCTTATTATCAATACAATTTAGAAAACAGCTAGTCTTGTTTTAGGCATGTGTATTGTGTATTACTAATTTGAGGAGGATTACACTAATGGCTTGACGACCAGTCGGCGCGATGGGACAGAGCGATTATCGCATTATGCTGGCAACAGTCTCCGCTATACCTATTTTGATGTAATTTACTAGTCTTCAGTTCTACTTAACAACTTTATATTCTCATTTTTAGTGAAATATTTCTTATATCTCTTCATTCTCTTCATAATAAGTATTTATAAATCGTGCGTGGACAAACCTATAAACCATATCAAGTTAAGTTAAGTCTTAGTAAGAGGTAGTGCTACACTGCATGCTTGCATGCAGTCAAATTGGGCCGGCACTACCGGGGAGGTACCTCTCGCTTACACGAGACTGGCGTAAAGTGACAGCTGTGCTGTCGCGTTTCGTGCGGTGTGTAAGTAGCCGGTGGCCCATGGAGGTGGGAGGAGAAAGGAGGGCAGCGCATCTGTATAGCCTCTATGCGGATGTTTGTGGGCGTCGGTAGTCATGAAAATGGCTCCGGCTGCTTGTTTGCCCTCATATATCATAAAAAAAAAATATATCATATTTTGTTCATTGTCATACATTTACTTCAAGATTTTAAAGATCAAATGCTAGCTATTAGTTCTTTTTTTTTTAGTTTATAGTGCAAACGAGGAGTCTGAGCCTTTTGATGCGCGTCTCCCATGAATATGTACATGATTGTTATGCACATGCGCTGCCCTTTTTTCCTCCTGCCCTCCAAGGGGCCAGCAACTACTCACACGCCGCACGAAACGCGACAGCACAGCTGCCACTTTACGTCGGTATCATGTGAGCGAGAGGTGGTGAGCCGTCCCAATTCTGGGCGTACTTATTGCACACTCCGTTAGTTCAGCTGTGGGACATGAATCTTGTAGACCTCACCGAGCCAAGACCCTACCCAGGCTATGCTCTTAGACCATAACGAATACCTGACCCCTAAGCCTCCTAACTCTCTATGACTGACACTTTACTTTGAAATAGTATACATTTGTGATGTAATATTGAAAAGGACTGAAGAAACAAAATATAATTAATTGTAAACAAGTTCATTTTGGCTGTTGAATGTCGTTGCTTTGATACCTTACCTAGTAAAATAAAACGAAACCATCTTTAGAGCCGGGAAACCATAATGAACAAAACTTTCTCGTATTTTAATAACGATACTGAAACTTTTTTACGATACTGATTATAATGGGGGTAGTACTTTTACCTTTCGTTTGCATAACAACGGCATTAAGTGATGACCATCGTTTCATGCAGTAAGATGCTCATATTCTGTGAGAGCTGTACTACTAACGGACAGCTATGAGCTTCGCGCGAAACGGAATTGCTGGTCTATGAAGAGTTATTTATCCTTCACAACAACAACCTTGATACTTATTAAAAGACTCTTTCATAGGACTTAGCCAACGAAATAATGAGACTTATTACCTTGTGGACAAGTTTCTAGGCATTGAATATGCACACTAGAAGGCTTATTCGAGCAGTTGTCGGGTCGAAGGGTCCGTTTGTTATCTTCGCACGGGTGGTGGTCGTATTCAATTTCATCAAATCATCAAATACTTACTAAAATCAGTAATTTACATTTATATCAGCGTAGTCCATTATTTCGCATAAACTTATGAAAAAAATATTATAAAAGTAACCAAGATTAAAGTAAAATCAATCATAAACAAATACAACAATAAAATAGAATTCTGGTCGAGTCTACGT
>LUGF01050169.1:39122-57003 GCA_001625245.1 Calycopis cecrops
GTAAATGTATGTGTATAATATATATGTAAATGTATAAATTTCCTGATGATATGATATGATGATGATATATACATTACAAAATAGTAAAATAGGATTAGTTGCCCCGTTAAAACAACTTCTACGACAAAGTTATCTTAGAACACCAAAATTGATTTTAGATGTAGTGTTTAGGTTAAATAATAAGCTAATATATACTTAGGTTATGTTGCTTTAAAAGCATTGTAATATATACTTGGGTAGTGTGACTGAGATACCAAAAAAATATACACATGGTGTTTGCAAAAAAAGGTTCAACTTTGCCTCATTCCTAGCTTCATTCCTCGAATATTTTCTATTATTAACAATTTGTGCCCGACGTTTACTATTATCCGTGGACCGTGTCCTCTTGTGTAGCCAGTTTTAGAATTTTACTAATCGTTGTAATAAAGAAATAAGTATTTATTTGTGGACACAAACTACAGTTAGCCGAGACTGTCAAGAGATATGAAAGGATATCTGTATAGAGTTATTGATAAAAAGCATAATAGTGGTTCCACCACTTTAGTTAAATACCAAGTTTTGATATGTACGGTCTAGACTTCTGTAGTCCGTTTTTTAATTTGAGAGGCTAAATTGACAGGAGCGATGTTGCTAATTTCTTTGCGATTCATAAATAGTGTTGTGTCACTATCGGAAAAACTATTATCGTTTTTTATAAGTTATCTACACAGAAACGTAAATGTGTTCTATAAAGCGAATTTATACAATATCATTATGGTATATAGGTTTATAAATTAAAAAAACCATAACACGCATATTTTATTAGTAACTCCAAAAAGGTTTCGTACTTTAATTTTAATTTAAACGTCATTTCCTGCGACATATCGCTAACAGGTAAGAGGTAGTACCACACTGCATGCGGGCATGCAGTCGAATTGGGCCGGCACCACCGGGGAGGTACCTCTCGCTTACACGAGACTGGCGTAAAGTGACAGCTATGCTGTCGCGTTTCGTGCGGTGTGTAAGTAGCCGGTGGCCCATGGAAGTGGGAGGAGAAAGGAGGGCAGCGCATTTGTATAGCCTCTATGCGGATGTTAGTGGGCGTCGGTAGTCATGAAAATGGCTCCGGCTGCTCGTTTGCCCTCCTATATCATAAAAAAAAAACATCGCTAGCAAAATGACGTCCAGTGTGAGTCCTAATAAATTTATAGTGGTAAATGAATAGTTGCAGTACAAGAAATTTTTTAATATATTTTCAATAATCCTCATTAATTTACGTTTTGTTGAAATCGGTATTCTCTAGTATGACTAGAACTCTAGTATCATTATTAATAAATTTGACATTTATACCTGTCAATTTAGTCTCTCAAATTAAAAAAAAACAGACTATAGAGAAATCTTGCTTTTGGTCGGACACCGTTTTAGAACTTATATGGCATAAGTAATTACTGCTTCATAGGTATCTATTAAGCTAAAGCAGCATTTTTTTTTTAATTTCTACTGAAATTTTAACTTTTTGGAAAAAGGTCAATAAATATAATACAATAACCAATTAAAAAGTCTTAATATATTTTGAAACATTCCATGTTTTGTTTTAAAATAATATTTTTTTTAATTTAACAATTAATAGAATTTTATTTACCCTTAGTTAATAAGAAAATGATTTTACTATATTATATTTTTATGTTTAGGTTTTTTAATAATTTTGTAGTGTGTGCATTATAATTATTGTAATCAGGGTAGTGTTGCATTTTATAAAAGACAAAATAAACTTTCGACTGTAAAACATTTTTTTTCATACGCAATATGTACTTTGTAATGGGACCGTGCACGAAATATATAGGCAGCATTTTCGCCGAATGTAAAGAGCGCTAGTGATAATTTGAGGAATAAGTGCTAGCAAAATGACAATGACATGTCATATCATACGCACTACCTACCAAGTACCATTATTTAATTTGCTAGCACAAGGTTCAACCACTATTCAGCGTGGCAGTCTAGAAGCTCATTCCCTATTGTAGAATCGGTGATGTTATTTAATAATATATTTATTGCACTATATACCAATTCTAATAAATATCTATACCTACATATAATAAAACTGTACAAGATTTTTGAGTCTGTCGGTTGTGCGGCTTTCACGCAAAAACTTCTGGACAGATTTCGATGAAACTTTTTATACAGCTATTGGTCTTTTTGGTAACATACAAGGTTGGTACAAGCGAGAGGCATTAAATGAAATCAAATATTTAGTGTATTATTTTTCAGGCTACACAACAAAAATCAGATCAATCGGAGCAATAAATTAGTCACAGGTATTTTTTGAACTTTTTTCTCACTTCGTACACGCTGTACGCGGCTAATCGCCGACTATGACCGGCCGGGGTCATTCACCCCGTACGAGGTTGCCGTTCGCTGTACGAGACGTCACAAAGCATGTTTATGTTTTTTCGCTATTTAACTTGTTTGAAAAAAGTATTTTAGTATACTTGTCGTAAACTTATTTTTAATAGTTTCGGATTAACTGTAAGCACTTATAGTATATAATTTAATGCCTCTCGCTTGTATCAACCTTGCTATATATTTTATCAATATATATGTCACCGTAAGATTGTAAAAACCGTAAGATTACAAAATATCTCGGAAAATTGTAAACTGTAAATTTTACAGTTTGCTCCGGGAACATTAAAAACTAACGAAAAATAATGTGTTAAATTGTAAATGATTTGTACAGTTCACAATTTTCCGATAGTTTACAATCTTCCGAGTTATTTTGTAATTTTACGGTTTTTACAATCTTACGGTGACATATATAATGCTGCAGTGGGAATCTTGTCTCGAAATACTCTATAATTGTAGGGTAAAGTTACGGGTTTACAATTCGGCCACATAACATTACACGTTAGAAAATATAATTTAAAAACGAGTTGATATGAAAATATGAGATATCTAATGAAACGTCTTAGAAAAGTGTTTTTTTACAATATACATTACTTGTTACCGTATATTTTGCTTGTGATATTGATAAACATTTTTTTATAATTTTTTAAATATTAAGAGCGTTTACGCCTAGCACGCGATGTTTTAGGTAATTCGTGGGTAATGCTAACCCACACAAACGCGATCGCCGTGTGAGTAACGCTGGCGCTTTCTCTTAATATCGTATAGTCAAACTAACCCAATTTGATCCGCGGACTGACTTGATTTCGTTTGCGTCCAGCGTTTTAGAGAAGTTTTAAAATATTTACAGAAAAATAATAACTATGTAATAATCAAAATTTTAAATGATTGTCAAAACTCTCATATTGAACGCAAGTGACGCCCTCAACTTTAAAGGTAGATGCATTTCTATTGCATTTACGTTACTTTTGTTTGAAATAAAGAAATATGTTGCGTATGAAAACTTAGTATTAAGATGGTTCATGGACTAGTCTGTAATGTGAATTATACCAAAGGTGTTTTACATTTGTGTTCCTGCTAGAATAACTTATTGTATTGACAATTGTATATAAGTCATAGGCAATGTTTAAGAAATAGACAAGTTTCTTCATATCTCTATTCCTATAAAAAGAGAAGTGTGATATTCTCAACCAGCTAATGATCTTTTGCAATGTAATTTTATTGTCTCTAGTAATTAAGAGTAATATTTATACTATTATTCAATAAAAATGGCTTCTTGTACTGGTAGGATGTGGTAGCTATTGATGTTCATTATTTTTTAATATTTAGACTGGAATGAATCTCGTCGATATCTTTTCATTTTATATATTTGATATTGTATTTTGTGAAAGGTACTAAAGTTATCGACAGTCTTATGTTATTAATATAGTAGTATAAAGGTTATACGTTTGTGGTACTGCCAATTTTATAATTTATATTAAAATGGTAATTTTAAATTAAATAGTAATAAGACAATTCTTGTATCTGTTACATAATATGTTTTATAAAATCATATTTATTCCTTAACCGTGACTACTAGATGCTATTAGTAATTAATGTTATATTAATCACATATCATTTATCGTGTTTTGATTTTTTTGTACATATACAGGCTGAAATTGAGGTCGTTTTCGAAACGAAAATTTTGAAATGTATAACAATAACAAAACCTAAGTATATAGTTAATTTAATTAAAAACATTTTTTTTTATCAAAGTCTATAGTAAAAATGTTTTTTATTAAATTAACTATACACTTACTTAGGTTCTGTTATTGATATACATTACAAAATTTTCGTTTCGAAAACGACCTCAATTTCAGCTTGTATATTCAATGTACGATTCCTACAAAAAGAAATATGTTTCAACGGATTTACCGTGTGCTTGAACACAATTAGAAGCCATTTTTTGGCGGGCTAATATTGATTATTTAGGGTCAGATAAGGCTCTCACTTGCTAGCAACACGTCTGTCAAATATTAAAAACATTATCAATTATTTTATAAGTGTATTTTTATTTACATCAGAAAATTATACAGGCTTATTTTATGGTCACCGGCCAAATTTTAAAATAAGGAACTAATGTTTAACCCAAGATTGTGTTTTAAACGTCTAATTGTAATATAAAACAAAAATCGATTTCAAATGATCCTTAAATTACATCGATTAATTATTATTGTTCGTTCATGAAGTGTATCGGCTTCAAGGTCAGGTATGCCGGCCCTCGCGACGCGCGAGCTAGATGCCACGTTTATAACATAAGACAAAGTAATTGTATCCATTTTTTTTTTATTTCATAAATGTATTATTGATTCTGAACCAAACCTGGCCAGTGACCAAATTCTAACCCTGTATTTTATATACTTATCATGAATATATTTAGGATCGACAAGAAATAATATTGAAAAACTTTTCAAAACCAAATTTTGATATAATACATATCAATTTGACCCGTTGGTTGTATTGGGCCAACAGGTTGGGCAAATTTTCTTATAAGAGATTTTTTTTTTTAAATTTATTTTCTTATAAGAAAATGTACGCAATCTTCGTTGTAAATATTGAATCAAAATGTCAATCAAATTATGTAGTCATTACATTATATATTCCTCTCGACTATTTTACACGCCAGAGAAAGACAAAATTTTTTATTTGCTCAATCTGTTCTTTTGACATTTAATGAAGTTAATAAAGTGAGTATAGCTGAAACATGTATTTTGTTTTCTTATTATTGTAGAAATTCCCAGATTTATCAATAAGTATTTTATGATAACATCAAAATTTATCAGACATGATGTTATATTACATATATAAATTTGTCTATTTGTGAATTATAAATCCCCCGAACAGTTTGCAGTCTGTGGGAAATCCATCACCGCATGGCATATGCGATGGGTTCGAATCTCGGGTTGAACCAAAAATTGTTATGGGGATTTTTCTATTTCTAATAGCTGTCCGGAGTCAATGAAGTTGCCGGTGTTACACCCCCGTCAGAGAACACGTTAGGCCGTCGGGTCTGCGCCGCATTTCTCTCCGGTCGTGTCGGACAGCCGTCCCGTCGGAATAGGAGAATAAGGAAATAGAGAGTGCACTTGGCACTATAGTACGTCCTGCGCAGATGGCTCGTCTATATAAACGGGCGCCGTAGCCGAAATAGTAGCAATTTTTTTACGACGACGGACGACATTATTTATTATTTTATTTAATAATAGACTAGCCAGCATTGCTGATGCGCTTAGGTATATCTTTACTTGTACGTTTGTTACAAACATTGCTTATCATACTGATTTATTTTTAAATTGATTTAGGATTTCTTAGCAGACATTTCTGGTTTGTTGTTCGGATTGCTGACAACCCTGTTGCTCAGAAAGTGTTTGTAAGGTAAGACATGAACCACCGGCTACTTACACAACACACGAAACGCGACAGCACAGCTGTCACATGAAGCCGTTGTCGTGTAAGCATGAGGCACCTCCACGGTTCATGCAGCGTAGCAATATTTCTTACAAAAAATCATAAAAATAAATGCTTTTTTAAATGTCAAATATATTATCGGTCGACAGATACTGACAATTTTCTAGTCGCGGCCGTGGCAAAATGACAAAAGCTCCGCAACGCTAAATTTGCATGTGTGTGTGTGTGTGTGTGTGAGTTACCAGTAGACCATGGAAGGGAAAGGAGAAAGGAGGGTACCGCATCTGTTTACGCGCAAGTTCATGGGCCTCCAACTTCTATAATATAAAAAAAAATTAAAAAAGTTTTGTAAACAAAAGGAATAAATATGATAATATTTGAGACGGATTGTTGCTGCTGCTTGCTGTTAATATAACTTGTGGCGTTCCTCAAGGGTAAATTTTAGGACCATTGCTATTTTTAATTTATATTAATAATATTCAAGAGACAGGACTAAATGGACATCTAACACTTTATGCTGACGACACTTGTTTGTTTTACTTTGGACGCTCCGTCCAAGATATAGTTTCACAGGCTCAGCAAGATTTAAATAAATTGTTTTCATGGTTCCAGTATAATCTTTTAACTATAAATATATCTAAAACAAGCTACATGATTTTTAAAGCCAAAAACAGAAATATTCCTACATTTACACCACTGATGATTGATAATGTCCCACTTCAGCAAAAACACTGAAAAATATCTTGAGCTTAGGATTGATGACGCGTTGTCTTGGAAGATATAGATTACATTAAAACAAAACTATCGGCACTACTCGGATCACTTCGTAATATAGTTAGATGTATACCCCGTAATCTGCGTTACACAATTTACAATACTCTCGTCAAACCACATCTGCTTTATTTGATTGAGGTCTGGGGAACCGCTTGTAAAAGTAAATTAACAGAACTACAAATAACACAAAATAAACTAAGTAATAAAAATTATATTTCATTATCCATTTTTAACTTCTACAAAACAAATTTACTCCGAAACAAAAATTCTGACCATTAGGCAACTACATATATGTTTATTTTACTTGTATGTACATTCGCAAAACTATCAATAAAAACATTCACACAAATAAAAAAATTACTAAAATAAAAGATATAACTAAACGCAGTGTTCGTAACCACAGAGCTAGCCTACTAATCTTACCCAAAACGCTCACCAACTATGGGAAGAGAATGATTACCTTTGAAGGCGCACAGTTCTTCAATAAATTGCCCTTACGTATTAAGCATGTAAGCTCGCCTAATATATTTAAACGCCAACTTGCAGAGCACATTAAATGCGCCTACTGAAGCTTGGATGTGTTGTCTTATATCTGACCTTACACGCTTCCCTCTTATTAAGATTAACATAAAGCCTACGACGTATCTATATATCTTATTTTTGTAATTCACTCGTTCTCATTTAAGTGACTATGTTTTTATGAGAAATAAAAGTCTTTAAACCTTGTTAGCTATACACATTCAAGTACACAGAGTTACATTGTCTAAAATTGTTTAGCTAATTTTATTGCATTGTTGGTAGCCATAAATCGTAATTTTTAATTGCCCTGTTGCGAGTGCGGGCAGGGCACGCCAACATTTAATTTCATAGAATTGATTGCGGAAGCAATACAAAAACAATAAATGAAGTCAACGGCGTTATTTAAGTTTGCAGTTAAGATAGCATTTTTAAATCATAAGAGGATACGAGTAATTGGGCCACTTGCGTCACCGACGTCCATTAGCATCCGCACGGGTAGTTCTGCAAATGCGTTGCCCTCTTTCAAAGTAGGTCAATATTAAATCCCCCTCGACGGATAATCATAATCACTATTGTCACCATACAATAACTTTTGAATTGTATTTTAGTATAGTTTATGCCATCAAAAACATTCAATTGCAAGGGTTCCTAACCTTTCCTTGGCCACTTCTCACTTCTTGTACCACTTTTATATCATTCTCAATAGCAGGGACTACAGAATACGTATAATAAAAAATATATTACGTGCGCTAAATTTAAAATGGTCCGCGGACCATATTTTGGCTCCTTCGAACCACTGTTTGGGAACCATTGCTCCAGACAGTAACAGTCCTAATTATTGTTTACTCTTCCATTTTAAGAAACAACAAAAATAGTTGATACAGAACTTATGTATGACCTCAAATAATAAAAAAATCAACCTTACTCCAATCAAACTATCTACATGGCACTCTCAGGGAACTGGTGTACATATTTGTTGTTGTTGTTGTAAAACCACACGCAACCCTATTACCAAGACGATAGACGCGGAAGGAGGTTCTTAATCCCACAATTTCAAAAAATTACATCTGGGGTAGATGTAAGTTTTGAAATTATGGGATCAAGAATGTTATTTTGAAAAAGTAAAACAAGGTTCTTCGAAGGGTAGATGTAATTTTTTTAAATTTTGGGATCAAAAACCTCGTCTTACTTTTTCAAAATAACAACTTACTGTAGATTTTCTAGAGCTCTTCAACCAACCTAACCCTTTTGATGACTACCGACGCCCATAAATATTCGCATGATTTTTATGCCTTGGCCTACTATCCTCATCTCCTCCATTGGGCCACCGCCCCCAAACCACACCAAACGATGCAGCTATCCAATACACACTGACCATTCTCATACTAATTTGACTAGGGTTACTAACTCTCAAAACTAAACATTTACATGGAGTAATTAATAAAATTTATTTCATTTCCGTTATAGATGACAATATAAATTCGTAGCATTAGATATACTGCGTTACCTACGCTTCTGCCACCCCAGAAGAAGAAGAAAATGTTTTCGGTATGGTATTTTGTAATTAAAGACTAGATAAAAATAAGTCAAGAAAAATATTATTAATCGACCTAGTTCTTAGATATCTAAATTACATTAATGGCTCAAAATACTTAATATACAAAAATATCCTGGAAGACAATTCAAAGATTTTTTACTGATAAATATAATATTTAATGGCATTTGTGTAATTAGTGGCAAGATGATACTTTATTTGTAATACCACGTCATAGTAGCAAATATTGTAAAGGATTACCTTTTTTTTTTTTGATAACGCAGGGGAATGCCTTTACGCACGCTACCCAGGAGCCCGGGTGGCTCAACCGGGTACAGTGTCGGGCTCGACAACTGGGTTGCCCCTACCGACTAAACCCCTGCGGGTGCCTTCAGCCGCTATAATTAGAGGGCCCCGGATCTGAAAGCAACAGGCCCCCCTCAGCGACAGGCTGGCCTCGATGAAAAGGCCAGACTCCTCCTCCTTAGGGATTGTGCGGCTGCCTTTGAACAGTCCCTACTCCACGTTGGAACCGTGCAATGGGGTCAGGTTCCCATCCTAACCCCTGGTCCCAATGCTCCAACGGAGCACACCATGCCGGTCGTCCCAATCCACGCCGCCATCTGCTGATTCAGAGGGACGGGTGGAGGACCTCCGGCATTGGCTAGTCCCTTCCGCTGGGCGGCGGACCAACCATTAAATGGCCGCAGAGGACAGGGAGGACGGCTACGACACACCGCATCTCCTCTTCCTCTGCGGCCCCACGGTCGCGTGCGGTGCGCCCCGTTCGGTCGCGGGAGATAGGGTGCACGGCAACAACACACCGAGACACCTCTCCTCCATGGACGCATCCAGAGCGGACCCTAGCGAAGCCCACCCGACGCGTCCTCATCCGGGATCCCTCTTGGTTCACCGTGGTTGTCCAAGCCACGGCTCCTAAGCCCTCTCACCACGACAAGGTGGAGATCCGTCGAGGGGGGCCTGTATAGGATTACCTATACAATATTACTTAACCTTAATACTAGATCTGGATGTAGAAGGACCAGCAATCTTGTATTAGGGTTGGCACCGGTGGTGGAAATTACACTCATGCTTTATAAGATTTTTCACAATTATTAGTTATTCCGATTGTATTAGTACAATACTGTTCACAAGTATTTCGATTTGATTTGTAAATATGTATATTAACTACTTACGACAGGTACAATAAGAAATCAATATGTACCCACTTGTTTTTCGGATATAGACTATATAAGTATAGCTGATCCATCTCCCCCTCTCATCTTTTTGTGTGAAAATTCTGCGTGATTTTAAGCTTAAGATTCGATTTAAAATAATGTTATCAAAATAGTATAATAATTGTACAATCTAGATACAAAATTATTTTTAAGGTGCAGAGTCAAAAATATAGTATTTTATTTATTATTACACAGCATTAACAAACAATAATCTGTAAATAACATTTTTCAATTTCTAGCTTTATAATTTCTTCAACATTTTTTATGATAAAAATGACTAACGATTTAGAAATGTATGTATTGTTGATATGAATATAACGGCACAAGCAAAATTTTTTGGCACCTATTACAAATGAATATGTAAACACAGAGTATTGACTCTGTGTGTTAAACAATATTGTTTACAATTTTTATATTGTTTGTGTACTGTTTTGTCATTTCCGAGTGTGTCGTTTTCGGTAGGGGATTCTGGATTTGTTGGTGTGTGCTCCCGCGATAAAAGAAAAATGAAAAAAAAATTAATTGAATTTTAATAACTTATACTTTTTGATTGTTTTGATAATAGTTATCTTTACTTGTGTGTATGAGAGATGTGTGTGTAAGAAGTTTTTCCTCTATACTCCTTAGTCCTTAAAGGAGATAAAAATCTGAAGCTTATTTTCTGTAATTCAGTAAGTACGAACATTCGGATGTCTCACCTGATTACACTGTTATAATTGGTGAGATCCCATTCTCCTTCTATTACTGGCTAAAGTTACTTTCGCACTTAATCTTGGTGATTTTAATTTATTATAATGAGCTATTCCATGACAAGAATGAACGAAAATCCATGGCAAGGCTCTTTTCAGCTTCTAATTTTTTTTCCTGCTTGAAATCTTTGCTCTAAATGACTTGGAAAAATATAACTTGAAAAATCTTATATTGTTAATCTATTATAATTTTTTTGTTGTATTTAATAAACTACACTGGAACCTTCGAAAAGAATATTTTATGTTATCTTCATCAGAAAAATCTTTCGAAAAAGACTTCCCTGGTAGTGACGACTTTGCCAGATATTTTGTCAAACCTTAATGTTTCTAGTAATAGGTACTCTTGTCTCATCTTTTTCAAATACCTTGAATGCCATACTATAATCCAATTAAGAGCCGTATTTTTACGTAGGTTTCACACACCATTACATGGTACAAAATGTGTAAAGTTACCACGGATCAAGCAATAAGAAAGCTTTAAACCACATAGATGAGGGGAAACGAGTTGAAGTTCAGGCCTTGATGAGACAGAGAGTAAGTGAGATGTGCACTTATTGAGAAGAGAGCAGAATCAACAAGTGTGAGAATTCCAAGTATTTCAATAAACCGACCAAGTCCACGCTCTCTTTGACCGCAGCCACGTCGACAGAATAAGGTATAATAGCCAATTAAAGAAATTGAAATAGTGAATATGAAATTACGGACACGAATTCAGAACTTTGTACGACAATTGAAATCCAGCTCAAGCAGTAGCAGAAATGCTCAGACACAATCTGCAAATTGTTGGCCATTGGCACGGGATTGGTGAAGTGAGAACATCAAAATGATGTATTAAATTAAGGGAAAAAGAAGAAGAGGAAGACTACGACGACATCCAAGAGTATGGCGGCTTGTCTGATAGAATAACATACAACAATACATTAACACGGACCGATTTAACTCTAAAGCCCAAATAAACAGCTTAGTACGCTCCCACGGAGACCGAAAGATAATAAGACGATTTCTACAGTGCGCATACTAATACCCTAAAGAACAGAAAGAAGCAAGGCATAATCATTATTATGGGCAACCTCAATGCCAAAGTGGGAAATAACTATGTCGGATGCAAAAAGCTTTTCCATACTAGGCAGCCTGCGCGAATGTCTCAAAATGCACGTAGGATCTGATCAAAGGCGAAAAGATTTACAGAAACTGTTAAACAATACTTGCCAAACTGAACAGTCAAACCTCATGCAGCAGTACCATAGCGTACGTAAAGGCATCTACCGCACCACTGGAGACCGAAGACTAGCTGATGGTATTGCTGATCGTATTCTAGCGGCTGCACGTGCAAGTTACTCACAGAAACCGCCTTGGCCGGGTAGAAAAACAAAAAGGAAAAAAAGACGAAAAAAGAAAAGAAGAAGAAAAAAGATTACGCGATCGTGACGGGAACCTGATTGCAACATCCGATTGACAGCTTCGCCTCTGGTTTGAATAAATCTCAACTGATTTTCGTCAGCGACAAACCGCCTCCTGATTTAATATTATCAACATATTCACCACCCCAGATACTTGATATTGATAATGAACCACCATCCAAGAAAGAAGCCATAGATGCGATGAAATCTTTGAAAGCTGGGAAGGCCTAAGGACTCGACCTGCTAATATCGAAAAAACTTTCAGCTAACGTCTAAAATGCGGCAAACGTACTTATACTTTTCTGACTTTTATTCCTAAGAAAGGTGATCTTCGCCAGTGCAGAAACTGGAGAGCTATCACTTTGCTGTCGGTGCCTTCGAAGGTGTTCACTGATTAACCTGAAGAGTCTCACCAAGGAAGTGGAACCATTCCTTCGAGAACAGGCTGGTTTTCGTCCACTAAGACATTGCACTGATGAAGTGAACACCTTGCGTATTATAGGTACTAGAACAGGCTTCAAAAAAAATGTCGCATTTGTAGACTTCGAAAAAGCCTTTGATACATTAAGGTGGACAGAGTACCGGTCCCGTTTAAAGGAACTTGGTAGGCTCGCTTAAATATAATGAATTAACATTTGCAAAGCCATCTACAAACACCTCTCGCTTACACGAGACTGGCGTAAAGTGACACCTGTGCTGTCGCGTTTCGTGCGGTGTGTAAGTAGCCGGTGGTCCATGGAGGTGGGAGGAGAAAGGAGGATAGCGCATCTGTATAGCCTCTATGCGGATGTTTGTGGGCGTCGGTAGTCATGAAAATGCCTCCGGCTGCTCATTTGCCCTCCTATATCATAAAAAAAACACTACTCTTGCAAATAACTTACGATGGTTTTATCTCTGATCATGTACCTATGCGGTCTGGGGCTACACAAGTATGTCTTCGCTCACCTCTTCTACTTTTGTAGTGCTCGATGGTAATATATCTGGCAGCATCTTGTAGCCGGGAAATGAACACCGGGAAAACAAAAGAAGATCCTAAGTTCTAGTGCCAGTGATGCAATCCTGTTGTTTTTAAGAACCAATAAAATGGAGGGAGTGCTTCACTTTATTCATCTGGGCAGCGCCTTGTCGGAAATTGTAGGAACTGAAGAGGACATCGCTTCACGCTAAGCCAAATCAAAAATTGCCTTCGCGCTGATACGTTGAGTTGCGTCACAGTACGGACGTCACTTAAACTGACTAGTAGGATTAAGCTTACCATCCACTAAAGAACTGACGAAATCCAAGACTATGAGAGAAATGCCAAGAATTCGTTAACTAACACAGATAAAATGGCGTAATAGGAGTTGTATAAGTCAAACGCTACGGAGGTCTCTCGATAATATACGAAAGCAAGCTGTGAATTGGAACCCCCAAACTGCGGTGAACGCAAACGTAGCTGTTACTATGGTTAAACTACACTGGCTTCGCACTTTACTGGCCAAAGTGAAAGATATTGATCCGATACATTTCACTTCTGCCAAAGACATGCAGAGAGGTAAAGCCAAACGAAGCCCTAGACAGATTAAGAAGTTCACTGTGGCCGCTCACTGATCCACCTAGGGGACATTATAGGGACACAAAAGTCTCAAGAAAGTCAAGCCATGTATGGTTTGATCACTTGGAACAAAATCCCAGAAAATTATAGGTAGGTTGATATTCTATCCTCAACTAGTATAAGAAAAGATTTATTTCTTGTTCTCACATATTACAAAAGAAAGACAAACTTTTCTTATTTTGCCCAAAACATTAAAAAATTATAAATTAGGCAAAACAATGAAAAAGTATAACCATATACTGTACGCTAAAATAGAAAAGGTTGTTTGTTTGATTGAACCGAATATGTTCCAAAATTTTAGCCATTCTTTCACTATTGGAAAGGTACACTATCAGGAAATTAAATAGACCAATTTTTTTTGACGTCCAACAAAGTGAGCCGGGTCGGTCTAGTTGGCACGTAAAACCGTTACTTGTAAATAAATACGTCACAACTCCCAAAGCACAATTCGCATAAATACACTGGTGGACATATTTAGCGGAACGCAAAAAAAAGACTGCAAGATCATATGAAAACACATTTTTGTTGTACAATACATTTGATTATTATTATTCTGAATTAATTAAATTAACATTTTTGAACATAAAAAATCACAAAATTAAAGCGAAAGAAACGAAATTAAAGACAATAAGGTCAGTGACTTAATTCTGAAGAGTTTTGACCTAACACAATGAAAACTAAAGAAAAGTTAATATTGTCCAAATGACTGGTTTTTTCGCAATGGGTGATAATACAATCAGTATTTAGTGTTGCCACCTCTTGCTGTTAAAACTGCCTGCATGCGTCTGGGCATGCTCTGTATTAAATTGTCAATAAAACTTTGCGGCATTGAGTTCCATTCTTCAACCAATGCGGTTTTGAGGTCTCTTACGTTGACAGGTGATGGATTTCTTTGTTTAATTTGTCTTCCCAGTTTGTCCCAAACGTGTTCTATTGGATTTAGGTCTGGCGAGCGTGCCGGCCACCCCAAAACCTGGATTCCGACCTCATTAAGATATTCCGAAACTAATGCCGCAATGTGAGGTCGAGCGTTGTCATGCATTAGAAGAAAATTGTCTCCAATGAAAGGGGCAAAAGGCATCACAATCTGCTCTAAAATGTCAGTTACGTATCTTGCCGCATTCAGGGAGCCGTTTTCTACGATGTGTAACTCCGTGCGTGCTCCTAAGCAAATACCGCCCCATACCATTACTGACCCTCCACCACGCATTTTTTAAATTTCTAATTTCTAAAGTTAATCCATGTTGTTAGGTTTTGTGGTGCTATTTTCATATATACTGCATATTCAGTGTTTTTGACTCAGACTAGTCTACAAATAGCTATCAATTCTTAACTAGCTTTCATGTGATGATAAAATACACTTCTAGATAGAGGCATTCGGCCTGGCGTAGACCTTGCTAGATATGTGCTAGCCTAATAAACTTGTCACCTGCTCGTTTGCCACCTATCTCATAAAATCAAAATCAAAAAATCATAAAAACGACTATTATTTTTAAATCAAGTCAGCATTAGATATTTCAGTCATCATACGCTTTTCAAGCACACCATATTAGTTGTATAAATATACATCGACAGCCGACTTCGTTGGTCCTTGATTCCTAAAAAAAAATAGTTCCCTTGGAACATACTTTACACAAATGAAACCGGAGGAAACTGCTAATAAAATAAAGACTATGTTACTCTTGAATAATGTAGCTATCTTTTAGTGGAAGAATTATCATAATCTGATCAATGTCTTTGGAAATATTGATCCGATCATGAAAACAAACAAATATATTCATTCCACTGTACATAGTTGCCGGCCATACAGAGTGCGTAGGCTGTTTCAGTTACATGTAAATTCAAACGTTATCGTGCCGTTGTTAGAGCACACACGTTTCAGTCGGATGTATCTTTTACTTAGTGTACCACTAATTGTCGTCCGACATGGCTCTGCAGACAGAGGGTCGGATTATGGGACGCCGGTTTGTGTTAACCTTGGTGATTGGGATATGGACTGGCTTTAGTTTCGCCTATCTTCTTCTAACATCGTCTGGCTTCACAGGCGACGTGGGCTGGTCAAGATACAGGTAATTTTTTTTGTTTGTGGAACTCGCCAGCTTCACAAACATTTACTAATTCTTCTTTCAATTGCCAATTTGAAAGTTAAGAAAACGACAAAATATCTTCAAATGTTATCATGCTGTTGCTAAAACTCGTCACAAAATTCTCCTCGAAAAGCTATTGCTAGATTAGCAGCTAAATTGGGCTGGTTTACAATTATGTTATGTATTAAAATACGACTATATTATCCTATTTCAATACTTACCTGTTACTAGCTTATCTTTTTAGCATAACTTAGTTTGATAACGGCAAAGGTAACTAAAAAGATTTTATAGGAGAAAATAAATATTACACATGAATTTTTGATAACAATTCAATATTTGAATTCTCAATTTTGATATGAATAAATGGAGATATAAATAATTAACTATTAAATAATATTTATAAACTAGGACACATAAGCAAACTATAGAAACCTGAATTGATTTCGCGCACGGATCATTTTGTAAGTGGAACTACAGGAAAATGTGATGGCCGATAACAAAATTAGCGTGTACACAAATATATTTGAGACACCGAATACAAATAACAGAAACACAACAGGCAAAAATAACTCAGCTAACAAATAAAAACACACTCGAGTAGAATGTAGATAAATAATAATAGTAAACAAGGAAATTTATTTAGCTAGCTTAAAATTAATCCTGATTTAAACGATATTTTTAAAGAGTGAGAATGTCTTAAAATCTCCTATTAGCTTTCCAGAGTTTAGTTGAATGGTATTGTAAAGGAATACGATAAAAAGTCAGTGTGACAGCGGAAAGGAATCTGCAGAAGAGAACATTTTTGTGATTTGTAAGGAGCATCATTAGAATGAGCAAAGGGTAAGCGTTGACGATAATATGATGGAAAGAAAGAATTGTAAAATATATTATACCGGAAGCGCAGAGTTCTGATTCCTTTTCGGTGACGGATACTTAGCCATTTTAATTTTTTGCTAATCGAACGGCATGATTATAATTTTTACAAACCACAGATATATCGCAAACATAAGTTGCAAAGAATGACAAGATTATTAAGTACGAAAGAAAATGTAGCAAATATCAGCGTAATAAATAATTAATTGGCTGCTCAATATGACGGAACTGTTTATATAAGGAAGAGCAAGAAAAATTTTGGTTGAAAAAGTTATTAAATTTTGAAGCTTTTTGAGGGAATAGAAACAGAAACAAACTTTTTTATTTATTTTACTAACCTACTTAGAATCAATCATAACGTCTAGGTTTTATACCGAATCAGCAAACACGATTTGGGCACCGTCTAAAGTGATCAGTGATCAGGTGGTAAAGCTATGATATTAGGTCAATTGCGGATACGGATATCGGACAAGAAGTCTGACCTTTTCACCGAGGCCAGCCTGTCGCTGAAGGGATCATGTTGCTTGTAGATCTTGACCCTTCAATTATAGCAACCGAAGGCACCCCGCAGTCGGTATAGGCAACCAAGTTGCCGAGCCCGAACAAGTTGCCGATCCCGACACTGCACACCCCAAGTGTCGAGTCCAACATAGGTCTAGGAGGTCACTCGGGCTCCTATATCATACGTTCCCCGTACGAAATGTATTCCCCTGAGTTGGGATAAAGAAATGGTATGGCGTAGTTGTCGGTTTGTTATTTATAAAGTGACTGTTGGTTGACTGTAAAGTGATAGTTGTGATAAATTGCGTAATTTATATTTGCATAAAGGTGACAATTAGATTAGATTAGATAGAGATCAGATTCTACTATGTCATGGTCATGCTTTTACAGCGTTTGTTAGTATTTCTATGTTCTCTGTACAGCCTGAGAGCCTTAAGACTTCATACTGCTTTTAAAGAAAGGTTTTATTAATACTAGTGATCCCGCGAAGATCGATATTCGATCTAAGTGAAACTTTTTTGTAATTAAAAACTAAATATAATATGACTTGTTATGTCATCGTAACTAAGGTAAACAATTTATAGTCCGCACCACGACTCAAGTCATGCGACAAAATTGGAACTAAATCTGACTGGCATGCCAAATTGTTGGTCGCACGCATGACAGGCAAATTTTAGAGTTGTAAATAAATAAATATAAATAAAATACACATAATTAATAATAAAAACACATAATTATTAATAATATAATATCTTTATTAATAAACAGCCTAATACATTTTGTCTA
>LUGF01050169.1:59564-71451 GCA_001625245.1 Calycopis cecrops
ATCTAACATAATGTTTATTTTTTTCTGTGATTTTATTAATCGAATATCGTGTTAATAAATGAGTAGATTTCTGAAGTTGTTCCACATTTATTATCATAAGAAAAAAGATGTTTTATTTTGCCAAATTTAAGTTACAAAAATATTTTTTTTTGCCGAGTTTAATGAAATTAATTTACTTTTCTATTTTATAAAAAACCTATAGCAGTATATTTCCTAATAGTATATATTTTTTAAGTATGTGGATACCTGCTCCACTGCTTATATTCGTAATTTCATTTCGAAAATCAGTCTTTTCATAAAATTTCGAAAACATGAGTTCCAAATATACCTTTTCTTCGTAAATAATAATAATTTTCAATTTATAACTTTTACAGATCCTATAAAAATATTTGTGCTATGCGAAACCAAAGTTGATCTTCAATAGATTATTTCCATTTACGAGTAATTTGCCTTCAAAATACTCAATTTCGGCACTTTTTAGCGATAACACTCTTAATAGTATACATTGATATCGATATCTACGTGTATTTTACAAAACACATCATTAACTCGCCTATGCAATGAAAACGAGTTGCAGTTTTACGACTTTTTTGTGACGTTACTACTTTCATTGCGTGTTCAGAATGGACTTGACACAATAAGAGCAATACTTAACAGGCAATGTATTATGTTTAAAACGTTTGATCTATTTGCAATTTAAGGTGACATTTTTGGTCTAATATTTTTAGTTTTTAATTGAAAATACATTGAATGTAATTTTTCTTAGTACTTACCGATGGTATGTGATGCCACAATTCTTGTAGTTCTTTAATTTAATTCTATTTTTGCACACAACCACTGAACAGCTAGGCATTTTGGAAAAATATGGAGATGTCACATAAACGCTTGTCAATTATAGACTGAGAACCGCTGAGAACGGATTTGAACGATGTTCTTCTTTTGGTCATAACGTACCACGCCGGCCGTGCCGTTATAGCCTCTCTATTCTTTCTTTATATCTCTATGATGATCGATATAAACCTACAACACAACCATTCGTTTTTTTGGATTGCTTCCCTATGGAGGTAATCCTAAAGACGTTACTCACGTCAAAAAAAGAAGTTTGTAAATAAACAGAGAACGCTATTTTTTTTGTTATTTTGTTTTTTTGTTGCTACAACACGAAACTGTATCACCCAAATTTCTTGTCATTCGTTTTATTGGATTGCTTACCGGGTGGTAATCTTGAAGACGTTATTCATATCGAAAATATGTTAAATGTGTAAATAAATAGAGAACGATATTTTTTGTTGTTTTATTAAACACTTCATACTATCATTCTGATAAACCTTTTGTCGCTTCTATAGCTAAACCGCATATTCTATGATTTATTATAATTCAAGGACAAAACTCTACAAATCTCTTGCTTTTACATACGTTCCGCATTATCTATTGCAGTCGAAGTTGACGTTTATTATAATTTGATTTGTCATTTTAAATCTAACAAGATTTGTCATTTTTTGACAACGGAACAATATTTGAACGCCGCTTACTATGAACGTAGCATATCTATACTTTTGTAATATCATTGGAACAAAGCGAACAGGCGACAATTTGTAAGTATATCTAATTTCTATGTACCTCCCAAACTAAGCAAAAGCTTCTATCTTGGGAGATTGATTTCAGTGTGCATACATCTGCTTATTAGCTAATGTTTATACAAAATAACATCATTTTTAGGTCTTACTATAAGCCAATGGCTTATGAAACTTGAGTATATTTATAACTTATAAGCTTATATGAATTAAACATAGCCCATGTAACAAAACAAACCATGTAAAAAGCTAAGTGTGTACGTGTATGTGTGTGCGTGTGTGTGTGTGCGTGTGTGTGTGTGTATGCATGTTTGTATGTGTGCATGTATGTGATGACATGACATGATGCCCACGGCCACTTTCTATCACCGCACCGCTCGCCATCGACAGGGAGTTCACGCTCACACATTGGAGCCCAAATGGTCCAGTACAGTAAGATTTCAGAGGAATTTCCTCCCACGGACCCTCCGATTGTGGAATGAACTCCCTGCCGAGGTTTTCCCAGAGGGCTACAATATGGGGTTCTTCAAGAGGGGAGTCAATAGGTTTTTAAAGGGTCGGCAATGCATGCGCACGTGATGCCTCTGGTGTTGCAAGCGTCCATAGGCTACGGTAACCACGTACCATCAGGTGGGCCGTATGCTTTTTTTGCCACCATCGTGGTATAAAAAAAAATGTAAGTTTGTGTGTGTGTGTGTGTGTGTATGTATTTCCATGTGTGTGTGTATGTATTTCCATGTGTGTGTGAAATATAACTGTCATAATATGTGACTATGTATTTGCATTTGGCATTCAAGCCCTACGAGATCATGCTCTTGGGATCAGTATTAAGTACTACTTGGGTGCAGTCTACCGGATTTCTATTAAGTAAATATTTGGATGTAGGTATATATTTGTATTAATAATATATATGGGGATGAAGATTTTTTTTTAAGTTAAAAGCTTTCTGTTTCAGCATAGTCTAGCATTAGTAACCACTCTTTCAATATTATTTTACATTGTGTTTTATTTAGTTTCTAAATTCCTAACACTTTATTTACTTTATTATACATGTATAAGCTGAAGCTTATAAAATAATATTGTTTGTGGGCGAAAAATGTATGATGCTTTTCAGCTGGAAAGACGATATGGTGGCGACGATTTTTTGTGAATGGTGGAGCGCTGTCATGTTTTTTTAGGAGTGTGTGGTAGATGAACAGTTACCGAACTGTAAGTAATCCCCAATCTGAATATAACTGTTTAGTTGGATACCGAAATGGCTTAAGGGACATAACTTTCAAAACAGTCCTCTGAACCCTTTCAAGGCTTATAAGACACGATTTGTTAACTCCACCCCAACATGTTATGCAATATGTTAAAATGGAATAGTGTTGAATAAACAATTTTGAGCGTATTTTAATCGGCGGCAAATCTACACCTATAAAAGGTATTTGTAAGCTTTCTTAAACGAGTTATCAAGCTATTTACTTGTATCTGCGAGCTCAAGAATTTGTCAATTTCAATCCCTAAATACCTGACACTGTGAGCAACTGCAATAGTAGCACAAGAACAGAGAGAATCTGAGTTGGGGCACATGTGGGCTCTTATTTCAAGTACCTACGGTTTTAGGTTGAGTTCTGCGAGAAAATGAGAAAGGAACAATTTTAGGTTTTTCTGTGTTTAAGGTAAGTAGGTTTTTGGACAACTACCTAGTGACCGCAGCAAGGGCTTTTTCTGCTGTTTCTTTTACTTCTTTCCAATCACTTCCATTCGCTAGTAGAACTGTATCATCAGCGTAAACCAGAATAGAACAGTTTTTTAGAGGAAGGAAGCACATCTCGTTAATATAGAGAAAAAACAATGTAGGGCCAAGAATGCTACCTTGAGGGACTCAGTATTCTAATTTGGCCTCACTACTATTGGTTTTATCAATCTTGACAGACTGGAAACGGTCCTCAAGGTAGCTTTTAAAAAGATTTTGTGCATGGCCACGAATTCCTACAGCATACATTTTGACCAAAAGGATTGGGACAGACACAGTGCCGAAGACCAAGAATATACCCAAACATTTCATGTTATTATTGAGATTCCGGGTCACAGAATCGGACAAAGCAGTAACAGCATCTACAGTTAAAACACCCGTGCGAAAGCCAAAATAAATTTTGTGCAATTATGTGCTTAGCAGTTAAATACTTCATAAGACGATTATTTAAAACTTTTTCAAGAATTTTGGACATCGAGGGCAGTACAGAAACTGGTCGGTAATTTATAATGGACTCTTTGTCTCCACCTTTGTAAATAGGTAATAAATAGGTAATTAAATAGATAATTTTTAAAAGCATCAGGGAAAACTCTGGTTCTAATAGAGAGATTACAAATATGCATAATCGGTAAAGTAAGAGTATGGCGACACATTTTCAATATCTTACTAGAAACAAGATCAATGCCAACCCGCACTATCTTCTCGGAGATTAGCAATAGTGTAACCAATTTCAACTTCGTCTGTTACCAGTAAGGCAAAAGAATTTAGGAATGTGTTATTATCACGCTCGTTGCAAATAGGAGGCTGCAAGGGGACTTGAATCTTAGCTGCTAGATTTTTACCCACACTAACAAAGTAGTCATTTACAACATTTATATCAGTACAAAGTAATGCACTAGGGAATTCACGAGCTTTTTGTATTTGTGTAATATTTTTAGTAGCATCCCATGTTGCTTTTACGTTGTTTTTAGTTTTAGTGAGCAGATTTTCGTCGTAGTTACGCTTAAGTCTTCACAGTAAACCATTACAGAAGTTACGATATCTAAGATATGTTACCATTAAAACATTGTTTTCAGGTTCTTCTTTTTAGGGTTTTGTGCATGTTATCCCTATTTCTATCGTATTCGTTTGTAATCCAGGGTTTAATGTGTAGCCACTTACCTACGTGATACTTTCTTCGTGCGTGTATGTTTAATAATAACATCAGACAAAATTGTAGTTAGAAGGTTTGTTGCTTCATTTACATCGCTCGAGCGTAATGTATTCGAAAAATCAATTTTTTCGATATTCTCCATAATGGACATAATTATAGTCGACTTTAGTATGTATCGGATGAACTTTTAAGTAGCTACTCAAATTTACACTCAAGATTACTGGTTCATGGTCTGTGATGTGTGTTTCTACAACAAGAGTAGTAGTGGAAAGCTTAATTTTTAAAAGAATATGACCTAAGTAATCATTTTTACGTGTGGAATACATATGTGCTGGCATCAGTCCGCGAGACGCAGCAAAATTTAGGTATTCTTGTGAGCGGGTATCCTTATTGTTAATTTTAATATCAATATTAACATCTCCGACCACGACTATTGGACTGAAATTTGCAATAGATGAAAGTACAGTATCAAGGCTTTCTAAAAACGGATCAATATTTGGATAAGAAGGTGGTCTATATAGGGCAACGATTGCAATATCGTCATTTAATTTCCAGATCAAACGGTTTGATTCACGGAATTCTGGTTCAATTACTTTCAAGTTAAGATTATTTATGAGTAAATTACAATTCCATAATTTTGATTTTTAAAGTTATGGGTTAAGTGATTGATAGCCCTGCATATGTGCAATTTGTGATTTACTAAGCCAGCATTCAGAGAGGATAATTATATCACAAGCAGTACCTAACTGGTGCAAAAACACAGTAAATTCATCTAAATTCTTCTTTATACTACGAATATTGATGTGTAGAATATTCAAGTCTTGTTTGGATTTGCTTAAAATTTTTGCGCACTCTGCCACGGTACCCTTGAAAGGGTTTGAGACTTGGTACGAATCAATACGAAATATCGTTTCTATGAGCGAGTCAACCATTTTTATAAATAAAGAGGTGCAACAGACTCGTATATAAGGTACTAGAAGGTTTAGGCAGAATAAAATTCTTAAAAAGGAAACAGAATATCGATCATGTATAATATAATAATAAGTAATAACTTTGTGTTATAAGTGTGTGTAAGTGTATAATGGTAATAGTAGTTAAACATTATCATATTTTGATTGACGTGTGTAGATGAGAGTAAGGCCGCTATCCCACTGGCGTTTTACGGGCCTTGACGTCTTTCCGACGTCTTCGTAACGCCAACGCTACGCTGACGCAACGTTGACGTCGCGTCATCCCGTGGCAATAGTTAACGTCTGCTAAACGCGACGTTAACGTCGTGCACATGGTGCTACATAACTTTTTGAATCACTTCTAAAAGTTCGTTTCGAGTATGGACTATATTTGAGGCATTCGCAAATATTTATAAAATTCCGATTCATTATTTTTAATATTAATAGAATACAGTACGAAATATTCACTTTCTTGTGATCGATTCAACCATAAAAAGCTTTCCCAAAACTGACGATGAGATTTTCTTTTTCTTTTACATAATTGTCGACGAAGTAGTAAAGCCAACAGTAGTGTTTCCTTGTCGGAATCAATTTTGTTTCTGATTGTACGCCTTTTGTACCACCATGTGCACGACGCTAACGTCGCGTTTAACTGACGTTAACTATTGCCACGCGACGTCACGACGTTAACGTTGCGTCAGCGCAGCGTTAACGTTACGAAGACGTCGGAGAGACGTCAACGCTCGTAAAACGCCAGTGGGATAGCGGCCCTATATGTTCATATAACGGTTTAGTAAGAATTTTATGTAAGTGTTTTGTGTGTGTGATCGTAAAAAGTAGGTATGATGGAGCATGAGAGAACAGGAAGACTGTGATGAGACTGGCGTGAAATTACAATGATAGCAGTGATGATTATAAAAGGAATTACAAAAAGCTTGACTACACCCGTGACAATATAAGTTGCTATATATAACATTTGCATGGTGGATGATGATGAAAATCGATATAAAAACTAGCTGAACCATATATAAATTTAAAAAACAGGATAATAGGTTATTATAGTACCTATAACTAACATGGTGATGATGGATGATGGTAATCTACTATCTAGTCAGGCTTTGTTTTTATGAAAGTTATTAAGATCTAATTCTGAATTTATAAGTATCGCGCGTTAGCCTTCTTTCTTGCGCATTAAAATTTTCCCATTTGAGGTCCAGCAATAGGAGTATTCAAGTTTCTTTGCTTGTTCTCGAGCAAGGAAGAACAGACGCCTTTTTTTGATGTGAGGCCTTCAGATATATATATTTGTTTATGAACTCCTTCCAGGTTCAGTGTGGATGTTGAAAGTTCGTCTTTGTTGTTTCTGTTGTAGTCCTTGTAAGCTTCTATTAAGTATATATTTTAATTAATTATTAATATACATATATATCGATCTTTTTAAATAATATCGATATCGATATTGATCTTTTTAAAAATATCGATATATCGATACCTTTTTTGGCCTGCTAACCCTTACTAACGCATTCAAGGCATTTAATAATTTTTACAAAACTAGCTGGGCTCCGTGGTTTCAACCGCGTAAATTTAGATCCTGTGGAAATATCGAGATGAAAAATGTTGGCCGATTCTCAGTTAGTGCCAATTTCATTACTACTAACGCCCATAGACCTCCGCATAGAGACTATACAGTATACAATAGTAATTTAGTAAATTTACTTACTTTATTCTAAGTTACCATTACATTGTTTGTGCAAATTCAAGGAGGTAGGAGGAGAAAGGAGGGCAGCACATCTGTATGGCGTCTATACCAGTGGTTCTTAACCTGTGGTTCGCGGACCACTAGTGGTCCTTGGAAGCATCTCAAGTGGTCCACGAGCCATGCCATTACTTCCAGATTAATAAACAAAATTTTCGTTATTAACGAAAAAAAATTGTCAAATGGTTCCTCAGGGCGACAATGTTAAGTACCATTGCATGTTTATGGCCGTCGGTAGTCATGAAAATGGCTCCGACTGCTCATTTGTCCCTATACCACAAAAAAAACATTGTTATTTTTGTTGTAGTATATGAGGATTAACGAGGAGTTTGGACTTAGATTGCTTACTATTCTTATTTTCTATGACAATACTACCTATATATTATAGTACGATTGGCAACCCTTTTTTGGTGACGCAGGGGAATGCCTTTCCGCATTCTACCCAGGAACCTGGGTGGCTCCCGGGTACAGTGTCGGGCTCGACAACTGGGTTACCCCAACCAACTAAACCCCTGCAGGTGCTTTCAGTCGCTATTATTGGAGAGCCCCGGATCTAAAAGCAACAGGGCGCCTCCAGCGACAGGGTAGCCTCGGTGAATAGGCCAGACTCCTCCTCCTTGGGGACTCTCCGACTGCCTTTGAACATTCCCTACTCCACGTCAGAACCGTGCAATGGGGTCAGGTTCCCATCCTATCCCCTGGTTCCAATGCTCCAACGGAACACACCATGCCGTTCGTCCTAATCCATGCCGCCATCTGCTGATTCAGAGGGACGGGTGGAGGACCGCCGGCATTGCCTGGTCTCATCCGCTTGGCGGCGGATCAATCATTAAGCGGCCGCAGAGGACAGGGAGGACGGCAATGACACACCGCATCTCCTCTTCCTCTGCGGACCCACCGCCAACGCATCAGACGGTGCGCCCCCGTTCGGTCGCGGGAGATAGGGCACACTGCAACGACTCACCGAGACACCTCTCCTCCCGCGACCCATCCTCCATGGACGCATCCCGAGTGGGCCTTGGTGAAGCCCACTCGGAGCGTCCCCTCCTGGGATCCCTCTTGGTTCACCGTGGTTGTCCAACCCACGGTTACTAAGCCCCTTCACCACGACAAGGTGGAGATCCGTCGAGGGGGACGGTTGGCAACCCTAGGTTGGCCCAGCGTGTAAACGTAGCATAATGTTATTTGAGTAAACTATTTAGGTATTAGCGTAATAAGAATCATAGATATTTTCATGAATTCAGGTTTTTTTGTTAACACGGTATGCCCAAATACCAAGATAAGAAAGGAAAAGAAGCACGCCCTTCTTGGAAAATAGTTATTCATTCATAATGATTGTCATAAAATATAATATAATCATATTCATTTTCTTTCATCAACGATTGAGGTGCGTTTAGTATTTTTTTTTAGATATTTACATGTTAACTCTGAAATGGTAAAGAATATAAGACATAGGCGACTGTCATAGAGAATATATGTTGGTAAGCTTTGTGCAATAAAAATATAAATGGGGTGTTTTGATATCTAGCTTATAGCAACACTATATTTGAGATCGCAGTAGACGCAGTAGACGGAGAATACACGCGGATTCTATGTAGAATTTTCAACACTTGCAAAAGACACATAGAAACTTTATCAATAATTACGTGTAGCTTATATATCAATGTGTCAAATGCACCATGCAGTGTGTGTAAAGTTTTATTTATTAAATTAAAGTATTTATAAACATTCTTATTAAAAATATTAGCGATCGGCACTTCTCTTACACGTAAACTATAGGTAAGTGTGCCAAATTTCATACTCCTCCACCCGCGCAATTTTCGTAGAAATGTTCCCGAAATTTTTGCTTCACGATTTAATATTTAGTTTTTTTAGTATATATAATAATCATCGTTTACATAAATAAATAAATATCTGTGGACTTTACACACCACGTTAGCCTAGCCCCGTGCTAAGTACCGCAAGGACTTGTGTGTTAGGGGTACTAGACAACGAAATAATATATTAAATAATATGTTTTTTAAATTTAAGAAATGTTATATATTTAAGATTTTTATTATAGAAATACATACAATACATTCACTTGTTTCATTCACTTGAAATACATACAACAAATTACAATACATTCATGACCAAGACGGGATTAGAACCCGCGACCCCTGGCGCTACATGCTCCACTCATCCGAGCCATGTATGTAAACCACGTGTATAAAACCAACTACAGGAGTGGTGACGAACAGGCCAATTAAGTAATACTCTAAATTCAACCTTACAAGCATATTTTATGGTAATTATTTGTAGAAAAATCACTAGCTGTCGTTTATTTCGTTATGCCAATTACAGTCGTATACAAGTTTGATAAAAACGAGAGGCGAAACCACATAAACTATAACTACCTACAGTTAATCAGAAACTATTAAAAAAGTTTACGACAAGTATACGAAAATACTTCTTTCAAACCAGTTAAATAGCGAAAAAATGTAATCATGATTTGTACCAGCGAGTACGCTGTACGGCAACCTCGCACGGGGTGAATGACCCCGGCCCGCCCATACTCGCTATCAGCTGACGTACTGCGTGTATGAAGTGAGAAGAAAGCTTTTAAAAAATTCTGTGGCTAAACTATTGCTCCGATTATATCTGTGGAGATATAAAGAAAGAGTAATAACGGCACGGCGGGCGTGGTACGTTATTGCCAAAAGGACAACATCGTTCAAATTCGACCTCAACGGTTCTCAGTCTGTAATTAACAAGTAAAGTAGAAGTGACATCTCCATATTTTTGGAGCGCCGCGGCCGCATTGAATGGGTTAATGGGTGTATGTAGTTACTAAATGACTTAAATTGTTTGCTTGTCCTCTTCAATATAAAAAAGTTTTTGTGTTTAATATAATGACAAAATATTTTTTTTTGTTATAATTTGAGTCATCAATATGTAGGAGCAGAATGGACTTCATTTGTAATCATCTTGTAAGATATAATGTAGGTTGGTAGGAGTGGACAGATAAAACACAAGTCCTTACATTAATCACTGATATTTAATGCGCGTAACATTCGAACAGGAAATACATAGCACACTAATTAATATACGATCTTAGTATTATAAAACTAACTTAATAAGAATACTAAATCTTATGGTAAGCATGATTCAAAGCGTTTCGTCACAAGCGTGGTGCGCGGTCGCCGTCTCGAATAAGAAAGTCCCGGTGGCTCCCGCACTCCCATCGGCAATGACGCTTCGCTAGGCTGACTTTGACAGCTATGGCCTGACGTGTAACGCTCACGGATATGTCTACAAATATTTTAATATTATTATTGTATATATTAAACTAAAATTGTTTCAATACTTCATAAAAGTATTTTATTTTAAATAATGCATTTGTCCCCTGGGTTTCAGAATCCTGCATGCTTAGGTATATGCGTGTTTATATTACTTAAAGAAATAATATGCGGGTAAATAGCGAGTTGACGGACTTACCGCACTCGTGCTAAAAAATAGTAAACGACGCGGGAGTAAAATCGCTATTATTGCACGACGAGTTGTCCGCATTGCCCTTTGGCCTTTGCCGAATTGTTATTCATACAATATTGTTATTTAACTGCCATATATCGTAATATACTATTGCATATCGATAATTCTTTATCGACAATGTCCAATCCCTAGGTTTCTTTGAAGGTAGTACGGCACTTTTTGAAAACGTCAAGTTTATACATACCTATATAGTTGCAAACGTCATTGGCTACATCAGAACTCCTACAAATTGTCTTCGATTGCCCATCTATTTATTTCTGATATCTATGGACTGATCTGATTTTTGTGTAACCTGGAAATTTATACACTAAATATGTGTTTCATTTAATGCCTCTTGCTTTTATCAACCTTGTATAAACGCATTTTAGATTGAATTTCTATTGTTACAAAATAAGTCTTTTCGCGACTGTGTCACTGTGCGTCGAACCAAATACGCCATACATACACAGTGAATAGATATTATATCGTTGTCCAGTACCATCATTTTATTCTAGAATCACTAGACTAGGTCTAGCACTCGACTCTACAGGGATCATATGTAAAGACTAGACAGTCTTACCAACTTAAAATGTCACGAAAATATTATTAATACTAGTATCATCGCTCCCGTGTGAAACATGTTTCTTACTGTTTATTTGTTTAGAGTCTCCCGAATCCCATATCCACATCTTCCCAGTTTCTTTTGCATATAGCTAATTGATCTGCGGCGCATTTATAAGCATATACACCAGATACATGTAGGAATATATATTTTTTTTTTTATGATATAGGAGGGCAAACGAGCAGCCGGAGCCATTTTCATGACTACCGACGCCCACAAACATCCGCATAGAGGCTATACAGATGCGCTGCCCTCCTTTCTCCTCCCACCACCATTGTCCAATAAGTTTATCTTATAATGCTAGGTCAGCGAAAGAAACTTTTTGAAGTCGATAATCTCTTTGAGGCTTTGTTAAAGGATCTCTATAGATTATAACCGGAGAACGATGACAACAGTAAAATAATTAAAAAATAATTTAAAAAACAAAAACTCCAGTTGATTAAAATATTCAAAGAATTAAAAGAATTAAATATGGGCAGCTTAAGATCAACAGGGGTCTCCAGTAATAAAGGTAACTCTCATGCCTTACTTATCTACCACATCTCCGCTCAGCCCGGGAGGATAGTCAATGAATGTACTAT
>LUGF01050169.1:84299-94737 GCA_001625245.1 Calycopis cecrops
CTGTAACAATACACGTAGGCATGAATTTAATGTTTCGCAATATTTTATTAATTGATTAATTGCATTAGTGAAGATAAAGTAGTGTATGCAACTGCATATAACACGGGTATTAAAACCCGAGTGTGAGTTTTTGAAACGAGCGGAGCGAGTTTCAAAATAGTAACGAGTGTTTATTCATTCTTCATTATACGACAGTTGCATAAACTACTATTATATTTGTGTTAATATTAATACACTGTAAAAGTAATAAATGTTATATGCAATCAAAAAATATTTTTTTCTTTGTAACAGAACTTATGGCTAGACTAGGTATACATATATAGGATATCTGCAGCCCTCTCCTCACGGTGATAAGCTGGGAGCTGTCACTAGCCACCCGCGGTCATTGATCCCTCTCCCTAGTCTATCATCTATGGCTAACCATAGACTACTCAGCGAAACAACATTTTTATTTATAGTTTTATTGTTTGTGTCAGGTACGTTATCCTGGAGAACCTCAGGTACATGCTGTCCGAACACGACAGCAAGCAGCCTGTTTACTTCGGCTGCAGGTTCAAACCCTTCACGCCGCAGGTGAGATTGTTCTTCCTTCATAAGGGTTTTAAGGGGGCAAACGAGCAGCTATTTTCATGACTACCGACGCCCGTAGACATCCGCATATTAATAGTACAAGAGGGAAAACCAGCCTTTATCATTACTACCTAGACATCCGCATGGAGTTTATACAGATGCGTTGCCCCTCCTTCCCCCTAAGCCTTACTCCATTGGTCACCTGCTACGTACGCCGCTTGAAACGGGACAGCACAGCTGTCACTTTACGCCGGTATTGTGTAAGCGAGAAGTGCCTCCTCGGTCGTGCCGGCCTAGCATGCTGCATGCATGCAGTGTGGCGTTACCTCTTACTTAGGGAGGGTAACGAGCTGCCAAGCTTTTTGGTGAACACCGACGCCCATAAACATCAACAAGGAGGGCAATACATCTACATACATTTGCCCCCTTATGCAAAAAACACGAACGCAAAAGTGCAGCATATTAAATACGTCGGTGATGTGCGCAGGGCTACATGAGCGGTGGCGCGGGCTACGTACTCAGCCGTGAGGCGCTGGACCTCTTCGTGAACAAGGGGTTGCCCTCTCCGCACCTCTGCAGGTCAAGCGACTGGGGCGCGGAGGACGCGGAGATGGGTGAGCATAATTTTTATATTCTCATATATCATTTATAAGCCATCAATGTTAAGGGTTAAGGGTTATTTTTACAAACACCAGTAAGCTCTCAGATATACGAGGGCCAAACTGAAAGTTATTAGAAAATCAAAAACTGAGCAAACTAGCAAGTTATTTGTTTTATTATATCTTTTCAAAATAGTGTCTATTCACATCAATACATCTCTGCATTCGATAGAACCACTGAGAAAAGCACTTTGCCCACTCGTCTTTAGAGGTCTCTTCGACGGCCCTCTGAAACGCAGTCACTGCTTCCTCGGCGTCTGTAAAACATATTCCTTTAAGTTTTTCTTTTATTTTCGGAATAAATAAAAATCGCAAGGTGCGAGGTCGGGGCTACCCGGCGGGTGACCCAGTAATTCCACGTCTAATGTAGCCAAATTGTCGATAGTTTGTCTTGCGGTGTGCGAGGAGGCGTTGTCGTGATGAAGGAGGATCCTACTGCGAGGTCGTTTCTCCCGAACTTTTTCCAAGACAAGTGGCAAACAATTGTTAGTGTACTACTCTGCAGTAACTGTTTTTTGATCCTCTAAAACAATTGTTGCGTAATGACTTGTCTTTCCGAAGAACGAGGCCACCCTCTTTTTCCACGCTTCGACCTCTCTTTACTTTAGTTTAGTTGGAAGGAAACACCCACTGATCAGACTGGCTTTTGGTATCCGGATCATAACAGTAAATCCAACTTTCGTCACCTGTAAGTACGTCGGATATACAGCGTTTGAGCCACCTCCGTCAAATCTTTGATACATCCATTTCACGGCACCAATCAACACGACGGAGTTTTTGGGCTTCGGTTAAATGATGAGGTATCCACCGGACACAAAGCTTCCTGACAGCTAAATGTTCATGGACGGTTTTATGTACTTGACTCATACCGATCCCTAAGCTTGTCCGAATCTGCTGATAGGTCACTCTTTTATCAGTCTCTATCATACGCCGCACAACAATGATGTTATCTTCAGTCGTCACCGTAGAAGGCCATCCTACAAGCAGATCATCGGTGGAATTAGTGCGACCACGTTTAAACTCGTTAAACCAGTTGTAAACAGTGGCACGAGATGGGGCTTCATCGTGAAAGGCCATCGAAGTCTATCATAACTTTCTTGTTGACTTAAATGACATCGAAAGTCATAAAAAATCATTGCACGAAAATTTTCTCGCGTTAAATTCATGCTGTCGTGACACAGCCAATGTTCAATTTGCCGCCAAAACGTAAAACAAATGACAAAAGAATAAAATCCATATTCAATAATATAACGAAGAGTTCCACTTTCAAAATTCGAACTTACTTTTTTATTATATTGTTTGCAAGTGGCCAGTTTTAAAAACTTTTAGAGTGACCCTCGTACCGACCCTCTTTAACAATAATATTGGTTACACAATTGTTTGAACAAATGTCCCACTTTCATAATTCGCTATTTTTTGTAATACAAAAGTAAATATGAATTAAAATTTTCGCCCAAACGTTATAAATGCATCGTATAATGGGCTATTTTCCAGTATTAAAAATATAAGCTTATTGAATGTAATCTTTAATTAATATGATTTATGAAGTCATTATGTAGTGAAATAATTAGTAAATAATCAATATTTTATTTTAAAATCTATTTTTATAAATACGTATTTTTATTCATGAGTCACGTGATACGAAACGACTTGAAATTGATTATGACGTCAGTATTGCGTGAGCTCTATGGTAGCCCCGGGTACCGTAATATGCGTAGTAACTAAGTTGTCAATTGTCATTTGTCAAAGAGTTGTAGGTCATAATTTTAATATTATGGTCACTGTTAAATGTTGATACTTGGTACAAATGTTTGTTATTACAAAGAGAATACAAAAAAAACAAAAGCTACTTATGAAATAAAGTCACATACTTAACCTTTCGGTTACCGCGGACGTTCATTGACGCTTCAAAAACACGCAGCGAACACGTGGTCGGTACCGGGAGATTTAAGTCCTTCACTACTTGACATTTAGGATACAGAATATCTACGTCACAGGACGCCATTTTGCTTAAAGAAGCGTTTTCGCGGGTCTTTAAAATGTTGAATTTTGAATTTAAAATTTGAAAGTAAATACTTATCAGAATAAAAAATAAAAAAATGTAAAAGTTCATTGGTCACTGATAAACATTCTGGAGTGGTTTTTGAAAACTTGGAAAATAGCCCATTACATAGGTAATCACAAGGTCATCGACACAGGAGCGTGCGCGAGTCTGGCGTCGCGAAGTTCGTTTTCGTACGAACGGAACATAGACGTACACAATACACGTCACACGTCATGACATCAAAAACATGAAAAATAATTTAAATTTTAATTTATTTAACTATAACAAGTCGCAGAACAAATGTTGTTATTTAATATATTTAGCTATTTGAGAGCTTGCTGGTGTTTAAAAAATAACTCTACGTGGCATAGAAAAAGAAACCTACGCTAAGTCGTAGCTCCCTGCGATCATATAACAGGGTCGATGTGGTTGCCGCTGTCAATCCTGGCGACACAGGAGTAGCAGCGGTGGGAATGAATTAAACGGGTCAAAGCCAGTTCAAAAAAAAGGAAATCTATTCTTATTTGATCTGTACCTTGTACCTATTAGGTATATGCACCATAACATAACAGACAAAATGGCCTTGTTTTCAATACGACTAGCCGTAATGTAATGTGGCCATGTACACAATCTGACTTCGACCGTCACACATACAGTAAGAGGTAGTGCCATGCTGAATCGGCGCTGACGCGTCAGAACAAATATCAGTTTTTACGTTGGTATCGTTTAAGAGTGGTAGGCACCACTCTTCACACTTCCCAGGTCGTGCCGGTCCAATTAGGCTGCGATAAAGCATGGCGCCATCTTATACAATTTTTTTTTTCGCGAATTAAAATATTTTAAAGGAAACGTCCATCACACTGACTGCACGTAACACGACACGTGTCATGTAGTCGCCGAGTGAACTGCCTAGCTGTCCCTCTGGCGGACAGCGGGAAGGGAGGCAACTAATAAGAGGCAAGGTGTAGTAAGAGGTAGTGCCAAGCTGCATGCGTGCGAATAGGGTATTTGACAATTTTTTGATTTTTTTTTATTTCATAATTTTTGACTTGTTAAACAAGTTATCAATTGTTAAACGAGTTACATAAATATTTCCAGAAAATAAGCAGTATTAACAACGAAAAATAATTTTAAAGTGAGTTATTACACTCGCGCCTAAAACAGTGCAAACTGTCATGGCGGCGCAATATAATTAGATTGACGTGAAACGTAAGTAAATAAAGTATCAAACACTAGGCAATTCGGCTAGAGTTTGCTTGCCGGTGACGTCATCTGAGTTTCAACCGATCACGTTGACAAATAATTGCTTCTTTATTTCGCAAATTTTACAATAAATATGCATTTTATTATATAAAATAGACTAGGATACTGGTTATTATTATCTTATTTAATATGAGACTATAATTCGTAGTATATTTTTGATAGTGTCAAATAGCCTATTATTAGGCAGGCACATCCGGGGAAGTACCTCTTGCTTACACGATACCGGCGTAAAGTGACAGGTATGCTGCTGTCGTGTAAATAGCCGATGGCCCATGGACGTCGGATATAAAAGTAGCTCCGACTGCTCGTTTGCCCCCTATATTAAAGAAAAAGAAAAAAAACTTACTTCATGTTGTCGCCAGGTAGGTGCCTGCACAAGATCGGCGTGAAAGCCTTGGACTCGCGCGACTCGCTGCAACGCGGCCGCTTCTTTCCCTTCATGCCGAAGGACCACTTCTTCCCCACGAAGGACAAGAGCTTCTGGTACTGGCAGTACATGTACTATCCCACGGACGAGGTGAGCCACGCAGACAGACTGTAAGACAGACATACAATGAAAATAAATCATTATTATTCAGAATATACAGGCTGAATGATAAAAGATTTTACATATTGAAGGAAAAGATAAGTAATGTAACATTTAACCAATATAAACATATGAAACCAAAATATTGGTTATGTAGAACAATGTAAACACACAGAATTTAGTCCAATATTTTTTAGTTAGTATGGTCACCTTACTTGCGGCGCCGCGAGTGGACCTATGAACGCGTTATCGAATCTGATGAAAAGAAAAAGTAATTAAGCGCTTACCTCCTCACGTGCACGTAACAAACACTAGATATTGGTAAACTTATTAGGTAACTTAAACAAAACGTAACATTTGTTCAAAATGTTCACCTCCACGTGCAATACAGAGCTCGGCATGTTTACGCATATCAACTTTGACCCGGTTTAACACAAAGGCATCACTTCGAACCTTATCAAAGGCTGCTCTTATGGATTTCAGTTCATCCCTGTTGTGGTACTCCGTAGAGTACACAAGTCTTTTCACTTCTCCCCACAAATAGAAGTCTAACGGAGTTAGATCGGGTGAGCGCGCCGGCCACGCAACGGGCCCACCACGACCTATCCAATTATTTTGAAAATGATTGTTTTAAAACTCGCGCACTTGTATTTGGTAATGAGCTGGCGCTCTGCATAACGTAATACGTAGGTACTCGGCGGTTCGGAAATATCTCGCGATACAAGATTATTGCACCTCGTACACTATCATTCGATCGCGCAAATGCACGAACCATTTCCGTATACTCTTCGTTCGAATAAGACATTTTTTTTTCAACACAAAAAGTCACAACTAAATAAATCACAGCGGCGCGATCGGTAAATGCGGAAGTACTTAAACACGAAACAATTACAACAATCACGGAGGCGCACACGCGACTAATCGTAATTGCGCATTAGTTTTTACAGGAAGAGGCCCTCGCCGCGCCGGGGGTGCAATTGCAAGGTGCATCCCGCGCCCCGCGCGCTTTTAGGTACACGTGCGCTGAGTTCAACGGCGGTCAAATGATCAGCTGTGCGTGGTGTCCCTATATAAAAATTTTTAAGATAATTTGGTGAAATTTTAAATACCTATTTTTTTTTGCATATTTGGGATCAGTATCGATTACTGAACACCCTCCTTCAGTATATACAGTTTCTTAACTGTCAGCCTGTATAAAAAATACTTTTGAACGTCAAAAATTTCATCTACTGACCATGTCGGTCGGTCGGTCGGACCCTGTTCTGAGAACAAACTCGACTCGAATTATAGAATAACAAGAATATACAGGGCTATTTTTTGGTCACCGGCCAAATTTTAAAATAAGGAAATAAACATCATTTCAGGGGTGTGTTTTAAATTTTATCGTCTAATTGTCATATTTTTTAAATAAAAATCGACTTGAAATGGTCCTTAAAAATACAGCGACCATGGTTCATTCGCAAAATGTATAGACTTCAAGGTCAGTGACGCCAGCCGAGCGACACTCGCAAGTCATATGCCACGCGGTGACCAAGAAATATGTTTACAACACGGGAAAAAGTAATTTATTTTTTTATTTTTTTACTCTTTTTATATTCCATAAATCGAATGTACTTATTATCGATTCTGAACCAAACCTGAAAATTTGGCCGGTGACCAAAAAATAACCCTGTATAGATAAAGATATGGGTTTTCCTACCCCATAGTTCTACCGTACTATTTTGATCCAAAATCCGAATTTCATAAAAACTGCAAAATAATCCTTAAGTATGAGTGCTCTCAATATTAATAAGTATAAGTAAATATATACAGTTTAATTTTACACACCAGCGAGCTCTCAGAAATAGAAAGTATGAACAACATTTGTTCTACGACTTCTGCCACAACTCAATAAATTAATTTTAAATGATTTTTATGTTTTTAATGTACTGTGGTGACATGTGTAGGTTTCATTCGTATTCAAGAACGAATATTAACACCTATGAATGGTACATTACAAAGATTACATTAAAAAGTCCTGCCTCTATGTTTATAGGTACGATCTCTATTACAGACGTCGCGACGCGAGGCTCGCGCGCCCTTATTGTATTATTGTTAATGGATAACGCTTTATCTGCTCGATTAAGACTATTCTTTTTAAATTATATAGAACAAAATATGTTGATTATTGCTCTTGAAGTTCGTAGGTATCTTGTATGTCGTAGAGACTTCGATGATTATTATGTCCCTGCAATACATTTACGGAGTCCACGTGGTCTTCGTACTCAACATGCTACTTTAACAGGCAGACTGGCTACACTAAACAATAAAAAACAAATAAATCGTATGTTAATTAGCTATTTGACCATACAAAGTAATATACTATTTTAAAACACCTGGTAGACCACACGAGGCACTTATAACGCTCGGGCTGGAAATATAATTCACATTTATATTTGTATGATTAAAATAATTATTGTTGCTGTAAAAGAAGCTAAACTATCATATTTTAAGAGCTTGCTGATCTTGTAAAGAAAACCTGTATAAGTATCCCCACAACAGAATGCGATAAGACATAGGTAATGTATATAAATTAAGTAGCATAAAATTAACTAATCTTTCTGTGTGTATATTCATCTGCAGTTTGTTTAATTATATTATAAACAGTAAATGAATTGGTCAACTCATACCTGATTTTGTGCACTATTTTGCACCTTTTTTACACAATCACTCCTGTTCAAATATCCTTCAACCGAGAGGAAAGATGTTACACGCCAACTACGAAGTAATAATTTCAACATTTCCAGGGCCTAGACTGTTGTTCCGACCACGCGATTTCCTTCCACTACGTAGATCCGGAAGAAATGTACGTGCTGGACTACCTCATATACCACCTGCGACCCTACGGCATCCGCTACGGCGGACCGCCCGCCCTTCCCGGCTCACCGGCTAACACCACGGGCGCGACTGCCAGGAGGAATAATAGACAACAGTCAGCAATAAAACAATAGAATGGACACCAAATAGGGTAGTATCAAGCCACAAAACTGGTAAAACCATGACGCAAGCAATAAAAGTATTTATGTAGCTTAAGACAGCTAATATAAAGGCCTGCTGATCCCAGCGATGTTAAATGATGTAAAAATCCATCAGAATCAGATGAATCCTGTCCTACGTCATAGCCGTGGGGATCCCAGAGGCACGCAAGTCTCCCCACCATAACAAGGTGGGTTTATTTACTTATTTAGGATATATTCCTTTATCCTTATATTCCTTAATCTTAATGATAAATCCAGTTCATAAGCAATCTGACGACGCCGTGACGGCTATCGTCACACGAAGGGCTGAGAAAGGAATTCGGGTAAATGGGATAAGGGTAAATTTGGATGTAGTTTGGAAAGCTGACTCACCTGATGTCCAAGCGAAGCGCCGCGTCTCTCGAACACTTCCCCACAGCAGTATTCAATAATTATTCTTATTATGAGCCGACAAGCATGTATATATATTGAGCCGACAAGAAACAAGCGAAATGAATTTTTAGCGGTAATTACTACCAAAGCACTATTAAAGCTATCTGCGCAGAAGCATAAATGAAACGTGCAAGCGAGCCAAACGCATCGAACGGACTGGCCGCTCGCTCGCGGGCCGGCGCTGCCCGGGGGTGAATGTGTGTGAAGTTAGCCCGTACTTCTAACGTCACGATTTGGCGTGAACACAATCGTAGTCAGTGTATGCAAGATTCGTCCTCCTTGCCGTAGTGGGGGGGAGGGGTTTGCATTCCTCTGTGATCCTTAAGGTTATGCCGGACAGGGCTAACTATACTGATTGGGGGATAGTTCAGACTAAGAGCAGCACAACTGAGGGATCCCGTCTCTCTGAATCACCAGACGGCAGAGTGCACGTGTGGACGACTGGGATGTTCACACATGGACATTGGTGGCGTGCTCCTTTGGAGAACTGGAGCCAAGGGTCAGGATGGAAACCTGACCCTATGCACGCTTCAGATGTTGTAGTAGGGACTGTTCAGAGACAGCCGGACAGTCCCCAAAAAGGAGAAGTCTGGTCTTTTCATCGAGGCGAGCCAGCCGTTGCAGGGATCCCTCCAACTATAGCAGTGATTTAGTCCGTATTGCACCCCCAAGTCCACAGACTCCACGTCTGACATAAGTCTAAGGGCCACCCGGGCTCCTAGGTATCATACGTAAATGTATTCCTCTGCGTCAATAAAAGAAAAACAAAAGGTTATTCAAATAAAAGCAAGATCAGATCGCAATAGAACAGTTCCGGGTCGTCAACAAAAACACAAAATTTGATTAAAACGCGCGTACCATTGCATCAGAAATAGATTTCATTATAATTTTGTATAGTCGAATAATTTTCCAGTCAATAAATCCAAAATACCGCGTCCACGCGCAGCGAATTGCAATCCCTGCGCTCCGCGCGCGCGATTGTAAAATAGGATTAGTTGCCCCGTTAAAACAACTTCTACGACAATGTTATCTCAAAACACCAAAATTGATTTTAGATGTAGTGTTTAGGTTAAATAATAAGCTAAGCCATAATATATACTTAGGTTATGTTGTTATGTTAGGTTATGTTAAACATTGTAATTTATACTTGGGTATTGTGACTGAGACTGAGAGAGACTGAGAGACCAAAAAAATATACACATGGTGTTTGCACAAAAAGGTTCAACTTTGCCTCATTCCTAGCTTCATTCCTCGAATATTTTCTAATATTAACAATTTCTGCCCGACGTTTACTATTATCCGTGGACCGTGTCCTCTTGTGTAGCCAGTTTTAGAATTTTACTAATCGTTGTAATAAAGAAGTTTGTGTCCACAAATAAAGACTTACTTTTTTTTTGGACACAAACTACAGTTAGCCGAGACTGTCAAGAGATTTATAAGGATTTCTGTATAGAGTTATAGATAAAAAGCATAATAGTGGTTCCATCACTTTAGTTAAATACCAAGTTTCGATACGTATGTTCTAGACTTCTAGAGTAGTCTTGCTTTTCGTCGGACACCATTTTGAACCGCCCGCGCCATATAAGTAATTGCTGCTACGTATCTAATAAGCTAAAGCCGCTATTGTTTTTTTAATTTCTACTGAAATTTTAACTTTTTGGAATAAAGTCAATAAATATAAAAATAACCAATTAAAAGCATCAATATATTTTGAAACATTCCATGTTGTATTTGTTTTAAAATAATATTTTTTATTTTACCAATTAATAGAATTTAGCTAATAAGAAAATGATTTTACTATATTATATTTTTATGTTTAGGTTTTTTAATAATTTTATAATGTGTGCATTTTAATTGTAATCAGGGCAGTGTTGCATTTTATAAAAGACAAAATAAACTTATGACTGTAATAGTAGTTTATGCAACT
>LUGF01050169.1:94924-109781 GCA_001625245.1 Calycopis cecrops
GACAAAATAAACTTATGACTGTAAAATATTTTTTCATACGCAATATGTAATTTGTACTGGGACCGTGCACGAAACATAGAGGCAGCACTTTCGCCGAATGTAAAGCGCCCTAGTGATAATTTTAAGAATTAAGTGATAGCAAAATGACAATGACAAGTTGACTATATTATATCATACGTATTACCTACGATGTGCCATTATCTAATTTGCTAGTACTAGGTACAGCCACTAGTTGGCGGTGGCAGTCTAGAAGCATATACTCTGTTGCAGAATCGGTGGTGTTACTTAATAATAATATCAATATATTATTATTAAATAACACCACCGATTGCACTATATACCATTTCTAATATACATATAATATATATAATAAAACTGTAGAAGATTTTTCAGTCTGTCGGTTGTGCAGCTTTCACGCAAAAACTACTGCACAGATTTCGATGAATCTTTTTATATACCTTTAGTCTTTTGGTGACATACAGGCTATATAATTTATCAATATATATAATGCTGCTATCTCGACTCGAAATACACTATAATTGGAGAGTAAAGTAACAGGTTGACAATTCGGCCACATAACATTAAGGTGCTGATAGACTTGAGCATTCATTTGTAACAGAACATCGAGTATTCGCCGTTTTTATATTTGTTGAACTGAACAACGAGCCGAGCCAAGCATAGAGCCAAACATAGTTATGAACATTTTCACGAGTAACGGGGAACAGGGACGCGTAACTATGACCGAAACTTGGCTCGGCAAAAAACTCGAAGCAATGCTCGCTAGAATGCTCTCGTTTATTTTTCTGCATGTAACATTCGCATGAATGCTCATTACATGTGAATGCTCAAGTCTATCAGCACCTTTACACGTTACCATAATGACAAGACAACGTCTGACGGGTCAGCTAGAAAATATAATTTAAAAATATGATGATATGAAAATATGAGATATCTTTTTTATTGCCATAAAAAGGGGGCAAACAAGGAGTCGGAGCCATTTTCATGACTATCGACGCCCATAGACATGCGCTGCCCCCCTTTCTCCTCCCACCTCCATGGACCACCGGCTACAAATGAAACGTCTTAAAAAACAATATACATTACTTGTTACCGTACATTTTGCTTGTGATATTGATAACCATTTTACTATCATTACTATCATCAAATAAATATTAAGGGGTCGTTTTAACAATTATAAAATTGAATGAAATGCAATTATATAGCCTCAATTATTCACATATTTAATGCAAGTGGCGCCCTCAACTTTAAAGGTAGATAGATGCTTTTCTATTGCGTTTACATTAGTTTTGTTTGAAACAAAGAAATATATTGCGTATGAAAACTTAGTATTAAGATGGTTCATGGACTAGTCTGTAATGTGAATTATACCAAAGGTGTTTTACATTTGTGTTCCTGCTAGAATAACTTATTGTATTGACAATTGTATATAAGTCATAGGCAATGTTTAAGAAATAGACAAGTTTCTTCATATCTCTATTCCTATAAAAAGAGAAGTGTGGTATTCTCAATCAGCTAATGGTCTTTTGCAATATAATTTTATTGTCTCTAGTAATTAAGAGTTATTTCTACTATTATTCAATAAAAATGGCTTCTTGTACTGGTAGGATGTGGTAGTTATTGATGTTCATTATTTTATAATAACCACATAATATACTATAAGTGCCTACAGTTAATCCGTAACTATTTAAAAAAAGTTTACGACAAGTATACGAAAATACTTTGTTCAAACAAGTTAAATAGCAAAAAATTGTTAACACTCTTTGTAACCGGGTGGCTTCAGCGAGCACGGCGTAAATGACCCCGGCCGGCCGTAGTCGGCGATCAGCTGCGATACAGCGTCTACGAAGTGAGAAAAAACTTTAAAAAAGCCCTGTGGCTGAACTATTGCTCCAATTGATCTGATTTTTGTGGTGTGGCCTGGAAATGATACACTAAATATGCGGTTTAATTTAATGCCTCTCGCTTGCATCAACCTTGTATATTTGATATTGTATTTTGTGGAAGGTACTAAAGTTATCGACAGTCTTATGTTATTAATATAGTAGTATAAAACATTTGCACGATGTATGTCCAATGTCGAAAAATGTACAACAATTACAATACAACAATTGCATAAAAATAACCAATTCTAAATCCGTCCGTTTTAAAATACGTCAAACTAGAAAAATAACAAAATATAAGAAAGACCAACTAGAAAAATGTCAAAAAATAAAATGGTCCAACCAGATATTTGTCCCAATGTACCCAATGTACAAATACATACTAATCAACCTGTGTTAATGGGTGTCTTTTTCATTATCAAAAGGCAGAGACAAAAAAGCTAAGGTGCTAGGTCTTCACGATATCAAAGACTGTCGAAAAATTATACGACTAATATGGAACTTGCCACTGTTACCGGCAATTTATATAAAAGACTGCTGGTCGGAGATATTAAATATGTCGCCTGATTGTGAGAAGTTTAAAATGTTTCGAAGTTATTACGAAAAGCAGTGGCTTTTGAGGATTCCTACCACAATACTTAGTTGCTCAAATAATAAACATCTAACGATTATAAAATACGAAATAGCTTATATTATTCTGTGCACAAAAATCGCTGTAAGTCTGATATTGCTTTCGACTGCAAGCATGAAAAATATTTAAAATTATTAGGTTGTCTCCTCTACATTTAATTCAAAAACTTATTTTTTTACGGCTGTCGCAGAATATCAGCGATGTTTTGGATTCAGAAGACAGTATCTTTTAATTTTATTAACAGCAACACGCAGCGGTGCATCGGTAAAACAATCCATAGATCTATTTGCACTCTTTGGAATATGTATGTACTTAATTAAGTAGTTATGAAGTAAAATTTATGTGAAGTTACTTTATGACACTTAAGTGAATTTAATTTTACCATTTTCTTAAAATACACTTTTTAATAGTATACAGGTTTTATTATTGTTTGTAGTATCTAGCTAAATATATTTAATTTAACAGTTGTACGACGTTTTCGACATTGACATTATAAAAATATGAAAAATCCTATCAAATCATAATAAAACAAGAGAAACCAGCAATATTATTATGCTAATAAGTCTAAGTACCTCTTTTTACTGTTCTGTACCTAAATAGTAAAAATGGCATCGTTTAGGGTGTCGCTCTGTTTGTCTATCTGAGACAGCCGATTATCTCAGAAACTACTAATGCTATCGACTTGAAGTTTGGAATAGTTTAAAGAATGACGGAGTAGCTCGATAACAATATTTTTTTTTGGAAAAGTATTTTTATTTTCGTTTTTTCTTTTACCCCATTTGAGAAATTAGTAAAATCCTCTTGCATACAAAAAGGACCTTTAATGGTGCACTATCAAGTGTAATATTCACGGACGGCACCCTTAAGAACCCTTATAATCCGTAATAACTCTGAAAGTAACGATCTCGGACCATTCGTTTCCTTTTTTTTTTCTTCACTACAGGGGAAATGCATTTACGCTCTGAGCCGGGCCACCGCCCACCGCCCGAGTGTGGTGACTTGCCAGACCCGACGCCCCGTCCTACACCAATAGACGCCTGAATACCCACTAAAACCTCTGCGGAGTCTGTCTCTCACTGTGCCTTTGCGGGCGGTGTGTGGGTGCACTGTCGCACTCATCCCACCACCCCGCCAGCACCATTTCCACCGAACCATTTTCCGCTTCTGAAACGTCGCGCATCGGGATTGTAATAGTAGTTTATGCAACTGTCATATAAAGAAGGGTATTAAAACACAAGTGTCAATTTTTTAAACGAGCGAACGCGAGTTTCAAAATAGTACCTCACGAGTGTTTTAATACCCGTGTTATATGCAGTTGCATACACTACTTTATCTTCACTAATGCAATTAATCAACTAATCAAACATTGCGAAACATTAAATTCACGCGTTCGTTGTTGGACCGACTGTGTGACCGACGAGGCGACGACTGCTTTACCGACGATTTAAAATGTAATGTTCTTTGAAGATAAATATTTTTATTAAATACTTTAATTTGATTGCAAAAATTGCGGCGCGTAAATATATACTTTTTATAATTCAATGTTAGTAAAATACTAGCTTCAATGTTGAAATATAATGTGAAAAAATCACATGACTTTACTTTTTAATTTCTACTAAACAGTAGATTATTCGTTGTCTGTGGCGTTCATTTTTGCTTTCATTTTTTTGTAGAGCTTTGTCTCTTTCTCGCAAATCCTTTGCAAGCTGGCATTGAACGCGCAGCGCAGCTGCAGCGCGCGCATGGCCAATCAGGAGCGAACGCGCGCTGTTAGGATTTTGAAATAAGGCTCTCTCACCACTCTCTCTCTCTCTCTCGCTCTCACACAGTGTTATAATGAGATTTTACGATATCGATTTGGATATTATAACATCATGTCAAATTGCTTAAATTGAGTTTTTTGTTGTCTGAGCTATAACAGTAGTTATTATAAGTCAAGTATTGAAAACATAAGTAGAATGTTACAACATTAGTGTAGATAAAATAATTAAATAAACCGCGATTAAATCCGTTAATAATTGTTTTATTATAAAGTGATAAAATCTTAATTTCTAATGAATCGTTTCTTTTCTACTTTACTAAAGAATGTAATCGTTAGTTTTGAAGATATAACACATTTTCAACAACCGCAAATATAAGTTTGTCATTTATACAAATACTATGAAAAACGAAGTTATTCCGGCTGTTCTCAATTTATATCCTTGAACTACGACTACGGAATCTTTCATGGGCGAGTCCGATTAGAACCTGGGGACTTTATTATCATTGGTCATTTTTATTTTTCGACCTTTTCATTGTTGAGCATATTTATTTTTGGAAATTTTTTGTTCTAGACATTTTTATTATTGGACATATTTATTTTTGGAAATTTGCTTTGGACGTTATTCTCTTTGGACATTAGTCGTGTAAACGGTAAATAGTAGTACCACAAACGTATAACACGTTTGTGGTACTCCCAATTTTATAATTTATATTAAAATGGTAATTTTACATTAAATAGTAATAAGACAATTCTTGTATCTGTTACATGTGTTTTATAAAATCATATTTATTTCTTAACCGTGACTATTAGATGCTATTAGTAATTAACGTTATATTAATCACATATCATTCATCGTGTTTCGATTTTTTGTACATATACAAGTTGAAATTGAGGTCTTTTTCATAACGAAAATTTTGAAATGTACTTATATCAATAACAAAACCTAAGTATTTAGTTAATTTAATAAAAAAAATTTTTTTTAGATCAAAGTAAAAAAAGTAAGTAAAATCACGCTGGATATAGTAATAACACTATCGACTTTGATAATAAAATGTTTTTTAATAAATTAACTATACCTACCCTTAGGTTCCGATTGATATACCTACATCACAAAATTTTCGTTTCGAAAACGACCTTAATTTCAGCTTGTATATTCAATGAACGATTCCTACAAGAAGAAATATGTTTCAACGGGTTCACCGTGTGCTTGAACACAATTTGAAGCCTTTTTTATTGCAAGCATTTTTTCTATTATTTAGCAATATTCAGATAAGGCTCTCACTTGTTAGCAACACATACAGACCTCTGTCAAAAATTAAAAACATTATTAATTATTTTATAAGTGTATTTTTATTTACTATCAGGAAAATTATAGTTTTTGGTCACCGGCGAAATTCGGAAATAAGGAAAAATAAACTAAAAGTTAACCCAAGAAAGTGTTTTAAATATTATCGTCTAATTCTAATAGTTAGCTAAATAAAAATAGATATCAAATGATCCTTAAAAATACATCGATTATTGTTCACAGTTCACACACGAAATGTATCGGTCAGGGATACCGGTCTACGCGACGCGCGAGCAAGATGCCATGTGGTAAAAAAGACATACCTATATATATTTTTAACATTGGACAAAGTAATTGTATCTAATTATTTTTTTATTTCATAAATCGAATGTATAACATTTGTGTCAGTCATTCAGTTTTGTCATTCTGAACCAAACCTGAAAATTTTGCCGGTGGCCAAAAACTAACCCTGTATTTTACACCTATCAAGAATATAGTTATTTAGTATCGACAAGAAATCACATTGATAAATTTTTCAAAACGAAATTTGGACAATGTCAATTAGTCCAATTGCTTGTTTTGGGCCAACAGGTTACGTAAATTTTCTTATTCTTTTTTTTTTCCCTTGTGTTATAGGGGAGGAAGGGGAGGAAGGGTGCAAACGAGCAGTCGGAGCCATTTTCATTTTTCCACCGACGCCCATAGATATCCGCATACAGGTTATACAGATGTGATGCCCTCCTTTCACCTCCCACCTTCATGGGCCATTGTAATTCTTCATTATAATTAATAATATTGAATCCAAATAGTTTTTATTGTAGTTATTACATTATAGTATATTCCTCTCAATTATTTTAGAAGAAAGAATACTTTTATTTGCTCAATCTGTTCTTGTGACATATAATTAAGTTAATAAAGTGAGTATAGAAACATGTATTTGTTTTCTTATTATTATAGAAATTCCCAGGGAAAAAATTCAAGCAGTTCGAAATCGATCAACATTTTACTATGATAACATTATATCGCCGCGACGAAATTTTGTTAATTAAATAAAAATTATTATTATCTTATATTGATAGATATTTTTACCTTTTCACGCCACCTGGTTGTTCTTTGGTGAAATAAGACAAACACAAGTTACAAAACAACAACAACAACGACAAACACAAGTAACAATACGCCTAGTGCATATTATTGGTGCTAAAATAATAACACTTGTATTTTGTACTGATTTTATTGATATCAAGAAGTAATCTAAATACACTCGGAATCTAAATACACTCGGAGTAACACAGTCTTATATAGAAAAAATTCACAAGATATTATTAATACGAAGAATAAGCAAACAATTTGGTAATATAAGGTGTCTCGAAAGGCAGATTAGCTCAAAGTATTATATTAGGAAAAAATAACATACTTCTTGGGAATAATGGTTTTTGAACATAGTGAAAATCGGTCATAAGTTTGTTTCATAATTAAACCTACTGAACGAAAATAAACCATTACTTAATCAAATAACTTAATAAAAGAGTCATGCTGTAGCTATGACTCTTTTATTATGTTATTAATATAAGGTCATGTGCATCTTCCTCTTTACATTTAATGAAATAGGTTTCTTACAACTATTGGTTATATTCTATAGCATGGATGAAGGCACTCAGATGTATTGTGTCCATAGTACATAATTTTTACAGCTACATACTAGACTTTCATCAAAAATCCTATGATGTTGCATATCATAAGTTACATGACGAGGTAAATTTTATACTATCCATAAATAAACTAGTTAGAAAAACAATAGGTGACAAGCTGATAAAGAAATTTACAAATTTATATTACTATTCAAGTTATAAATAAAAGTTATACAAGTAAAAGCATTTTTATCTACTCAGTATAAACAAAAACTAACTAAAGACAAATTCTAACTAAAGTAACAATGTTTTTTTATTCAGCATTGCAGAAAGAAAATGGTGATATAACTATATATTTGTACATGACAATTCATTGAGTACTATAATACACTTTGCACATTTAATGTTAAACTAAATATTTACAGCCTCGGTAGATCAGATTATCTGGTGTTATCACAGTCCATAAAATCCCTCTTTACATGTTTATCAACCTTTGTATAATTGTAGTTTTTAAAGTTGGTTTAACAAGATTTTATGATAACATCAAAATCTATTAGGCAAAATGTTATATTATATAAATTTGTCTATTTACAGAGAATTTTAAATCCCTCGAACAGTCTACTGTCTGTGTGAAATCCAATTATGGTATGATGAAAAGTTTAAGTGACCTTATGTGATATGTTAATACAGAACCTACGTAAGTGACATTAATAACTGTATCACAAATGTGTTGCTACATTATATATGTAGGCCTAAACCAAGTCTCTCATAATGTATCTAATATTTAAAAAGGTCTTTTTACTTGTACATACAACAGGGAGCAAGGACAGCAGCGATACATGAAAAATATTCACAATATCCTCATCTAATCTATCGAGGCTGATTCGAACATACGTGCAAAGACTAACATACTGCGACCTGAATAGTGGCCATGTAGGCGGTGGTGTGACGTCACTAACGGAAAACGCTTTACAGCAAACTATATACAACTAACCGACTAACGTAAACTAAGCAATTAGTCAAAAACTACAAATTAAGTACACAGAAATAAGAGCAATATACTTGCAATACTTTAATTATGCTGCAAAATAAAGAAACAATAATCAAAACCTATGCCAGCAAAGGCTAAGAAATTAATAGAATGCCTTAGAAAAATGGTTCGGAATTGTTATATCAAGCTTTCTAAACAAGAGACAAGCAGCTATAGAGAGCTTACAAAATGATGAATTATTTATAGTAGGTTAATAGTAAGCATGATAAACCTAGACTGCGGTAATGAAGCTTTAAGTTTACTTTAGGTACGTCTTATAGACTTCACTTCACCACACTTAAGAACTTGTATAATATGTAACTAACGACAATTCAGAAAATCACACACACACACAGTGACGGCAAACTGATTCAAAAGCCAACAAGTGTGCGCCGACGTTTTGTACGTAAGGCGTGCCTATAAGAGTGCGTAGAAAAATTTTATATCGTGTCAAATCTACTTTAAACTAACATTACCCATACAAACTGAAAAAATGACACAAATGTTCTTCTTTATAGAATAAAAAGAAATTAACGGCTTCTAGTGCACTCCTTAAAAACCTTCTTTGGCCATTAAGTCACGCCAATCTATGGAAACACCTTACCTCTTTTCCAACAAAATAAAAATTAACCTAACTTTTGTATAAAGATATGCGCTACAAACAAAACTTCAATCCTAATTTAAAAAATACTTAAAACTAATAAGCTTATTTAGGGAAGTATATATATTTTATATGCATTGATGTATTTATGACAAAAAGAAAAAGAATGTCTAGACAAAAGAAGTAAGTAATACCTGTAACATTTACAAACTACAGCATACAGAATTGCATACTTCTTTTGTGCAACTTAAATAAACTATAACAATTAATGGTTAACATAGCTACTGTATAACACACTTCTAAGAACTAAGCAATATAATAAATCTACTTTTACTACAAAGACGCACCAAAGCATTGGTATTGTTTTGAGTTTTCATTGGAAGTAGCTGCGCTTCTTCCTCGTGATTCTGTAATGAACAAAAATCAACAATTAAAATGAGGGCAATTAAAATACATCATCCTTTGTAATTGTAATGCCATGCTGCATTGCAGCCGAATTGCCTTGACACGACCGGGACGGTACTTCGCGTTCACGCGATAATTCAACGCCACCGGTCCAATGGAGGGATAGTGTAAGGGAGGGTAACGGACCTGCACCCGCGGATGTCGATGGGCGTTGATAGTCACCAGAAGGTTCCGATTGCTCGCTCAACTATAAAAAAAATCCGGGCGACACATATGGGGATGTATCTCTTGATCTCGTAACATCGGCTTAAAGCAAGTAAATAATCAGCGCATTTGATGAGAGTGGCCGAACGTCTTCGAAGGAATTGTTGTCTATTGACGTCGGTTGAAGAAACAGCAATTGGATGTATTTTAAGGTTGGTTGAAGAAACAGAACTTCGATGTCTATTAACTGACAGTTGTGTTGTTCAAGATATTGGAAAACACCTCACATAAAACAGTTTTGTAATGATATGCTATGGCATTTCGTGCCACATTACAGTTGAGATTGGGAAGAAGGTATGAGCGTAATCCCTGGCTAGGCGAATGTCTATGGGCGTCAATTTGCCAGCCAGAAATTCAACAGTTAGTGAAATACAGGCGAATGTACGTTTATAAGCGTCAGTAGTCCTTTTAAGGCTCGATGTCTCGTTGGAGCATAGGGAATGCTATAAAAAAAATTAACAAATTATTTGTCCCAAACATTTGTATTTTTTCATAGCTAAACCTAGTCATAACTAAAGGTAAAAAGAATTAGCTCCTACCCTGCAATGGGCCACAAGCTACTCACAAAACACACAAAAGGCAACAGCGCAGCTATCACTTTAGGACGGTATCATGTGAGCGTCTGGTGCCTGTACCCCTACCACAGATGGGAGCAATTCATCTCGATATGAAATTCAAATGTCACATGGTCTCTAGTCTCTCGTCTCTGATGGCAGGAGCTACTTCCGCAACGTGTCCATGAACGACTGGCTCTTAGGATTGTAAACGTGCCGCCTTTAATGCAGCTCGGGAAAAACTTCCTGAAGCATCTCCTGCGTTTGATTCGTATACCGACAGAAAGACACCGGCGTAAAGTGATAGCTGTGCTGTCGCGTTTCGTGCGGTGTGTAAATAGCCGGGGGCCCATGGAGGTGGTAGGAGAAAGGAGGGCAGCACAGTACAGCCAGAGTCTATGCGGATGTCTATGTCGGTAGACATGAAAATGGCTCTCATAATTCGTTTACCCCCCTGCACCATAAAAAATACCATAAAAAAAGTACATACCCAGTGTCAGCCGGCGAGAAGAAGAACCCCCTCGGCTTGCTGACAGGCGGCGGCGGCGACGCGGCGTCCGCGCACGCCCACTGCGCCCAGTAGTCACCCGGCAGGCGCAGCACCAGCTGCATCACCTAAAGGCCAATATACATGATCAGGGCTAGCAGTCGTGCGATAATTATTGTAGTATGCACGCTGTACTATAATATACTAGCTGCTACCCACGGCTTCGCTTGCGTGGTAGAGAAATAAAATATTTGTACATAATATATCAAACCGGTAGCACTCTTCAGTCTCTCAACTACCTCCGTACTAACCATCACATCGATCCGTTGATCCGATTTCATGTGAAAAAACATACAAACAAACACACTGTCGCATTGATAATATTAAAATGGATTGCATGGTCATGTATATCACATGGTCTATGATCTCTATATATGTAAGTCTCGTGTCACAATGTTAGTTACCATACTCCTCGGATACGACTGAGATACGAATCACCCGACATCTATTTTTCATCTCAATATTTCCACGGGATAAAAACTTACGCGCGTGAAACCGAAGAGCGATTTGTTAGTTCAGTACCCCATCAATAGAGTAAAGGAAGGCATACATCTTCTAAATCTATGGTTGTGCATATGGATGCCGGTACGAGGCTAAAATTACTAAGGCAAACAAAGATGGAGTTGCTGCTCACATTAATCATTTGTGTAGTCGTCGTGTAAATGTCAGCATCCTGTGTCATCATGCTGTAGCCCACCACGGTTGGACCAAAGATCTTTGCTAGGTTGTCTATGCCCATTTCGCACTCTGGACTCTCTGCAACCCTGAAATTTAAATATTATGATAACCCTGATATTAAATTGTAATGGTACTTCATACTGCATACACATCTATCACACAGAGTGGGGACAGAGGCATAATTGCCACTCATATAGTAGTAGTACTTCGTAAGTGAAGTAAATATTTGGAATCTACAATACTTAGGCATTAATCAACGCGAGCATATATGAAGTTTTACCAGATTTGTTTAAATCGATAATTAAGAAAGGGATGGCACAGATAAACAAATTCATCTTTATTTCAAAAGGACTTAGTTGGCAGCCCTAATGAACATCAATGCTTGCTGTAGGATACAGTCAATAGATTAGCATACAACTTGGGAACACATGTGAACAACTTTTTAGAAGCTATTTACATGTATTTTGCGTTTGTAAACACATGTTATGATGTACTCACTCACGTAGCGTCTAGGTAGTGTGCGTACGTAGGTACTAGGTAGCTTACAATTATACATACATACTTAGCATGTATGCGTGTATGTTTTTGGAGAGGAGGTGCATTTGTAGAGGTGAGCGAAACATACTTGGGTCATTCTACTTTTTACTGCTAGTTTTGGTGTCTCCCGGTAAAGAAAATCTAATAATTACATTTTCTTAATAATATAATGTAAAAACGTATTCTATATGCGAGACTGCCGCATTATTTCTTCAACTTCTATGAATGTTGAAATTTAAATCTTTTGTACATTTTCAGTTATGTAGGGTTATGAAGTAGAGATTCATGGTAACATAGTTGTTTTTCATAGTAATGCAACATATCCCCGACCTAAAGCGCAGAGAAACTTAACCTACAAAAGTACTTTTCATCACATCTATTCGAAAAGACGCAGTTTGATCCTCGTAAACAGGGAGCAAAATAGCTCTTTGATCCCTAGGGACGGAAAGTGATTAGAATTTGGAACGTGGATAAAATCGTGTGTCAAAGCCCCAATGACCAGATAAGAAATGAATTACTATCCGGCCACACGGGTGTCATGGTGTCATGGAGTCATGACGTCAAGGTGACCTTGATGTCATGAGGCCATGACACCCGTGTAGCCTCACCATTTCGAACATTGTATGAACAAATCGCTGGCTTTATGGCAAAATAATATGTCTTCGTAGGCGAAATTAAAAAAAAAAACGCGGAAAATGATTTTTTTTATGGTATAGGGGGGCAAACGAGCAGTCAGAGCCATTGTCATGACTACCGACGCCCATAGACATCTGCATAGAAGACAGCCTCTACACAAATGCGCTGCCCTCCTTTCTCCTCCCACCTCCATGGGCCACCAGCTAGTTACACACCGCACGAAACGAGACAGCACAGCTGTCACTTTACGCCAGTCTCGTGTAAGCGAAAGGTACCTCCTCGGTCGTGCCGGCCCAATTCGGCTGTATGCAAGAATGCAGTGTGGCACTACCTCTTACTAAAATGATTAGTTGCAGTACTCATTTTATCATAGAGGGCGATGAAAAGTAGAGTGTTCACCTCGGGAGCAACACTATTTTTGAAGCTCGAGTACTTTGAATCCTTCGCTCTGCTCTGGATTCAAAAAACACTCTCGCCTGAAAAATAGTGATTTACTCCCTAGGTTCACAATCTACTATTTCTTTCAAGGAAGCCCTATGTAGAAAAAATGGAATATAATTATTAAATATACCCGCGATTTTTGTCTTCATTATATATTTTTTAACAGTTCAGTTTTTTTAAAACAATTATTGAAATATTTTTGTCCCTAATGAACAATATCAATACGGTTCCAATATGTTACTGGTATTTTCTCATAAAATCGTTAGATGTCGCTACATTGTTTGGTTGTCAATGAAAACTACGGGGCAGAAAAACTACGGTCGCCATGTTGTGAATTGTGTCTGGTATGTTTATTCGGTGTACACTTTGTTACATGGCAAAAAGGTAAGTTTCTTATCTTTTACTTTATATTTTGAATAATAAGACGTAGCATTTATGTGACATAATTGTGTTCTACTGTAAAATTTGCAAATCACAAGGTAATTTCGTAAATATCAGGTACCATTTTATTATTTTACAACAGCGTTACCGACGAGTTTGTTACTCCGCTCCGCTGTGGTATAGCCGTTGTACATGTAACCTGTCGTTGATTTATTTCAATCTCATGTAACTTAATTGACCTAAGTTTTTAAAGTTGTATAAAACAATTTTTATATTTTACAAAACATCATGCCCCTAGCACTAGAAACACAACCGAAAACCAACGTCGGTACCGAAGAAATGAAAATTAGACCCTGATAGAGAAGAGGAAGTAAGAAAAAAGGCTTTCGCAAGGTACCATAAAACAAAACGACTTGTTAAAGACAGGCCAAAACACAGGAACCAATCCTGAAATTGATCTGACACTACATTCTCGCAGGTTGTGGACACCTCCATCCTCGTGTTCTCGCGTCAGAATGTCATTCAACAAAATACTGGACTCCTAGACAATCACAAAGTCCATCTCGTTACCTACCTAACTTTGTTGCTGTTGAACAACTGTGTTACCTACTTTGATGTTTTTCGCTTTCAGTTGTATAATAATTGATTTATAAATTACATTACAGGTATATCAGATGCAATATAATATATATTTTTATAAATGTTAAGTATTTTGCTAAGATATTTTAACATATATATTACTTTATGTCAAATATGTTTAAACAAAACTGCACAAGAGTAACAAAGTTGTCTTTTAAATCTGATTTATAAGACTTAATAAATGATAAATTTTACTTAAACATAGTAGTAAGAAAGATTTATGTATTTAAAGTACGATATGTTAATTTTTGTTGCTGTAATAAGTGACTAAAGTGCCCAATAAAAAAATTTTGATTGGTAACATAGTGGTATGATTTTTCTACCTTGTTGTAATTACCTTAATTGGCAGTATAGTAATTACAATATGTGTAATAAACACGAAAGTCTCAAACAAGTATATTCTACCTTGGTCGACAAAACCTTTATTTTTAGAAAAATATACGTACAAAGTTCGCTGCAGACAGTAGATTTCAATAGTGCATACGCAGCGTGCTTGTATACGTAGCGAGCACGCATACGCAGCGTGAGTGCATACGTAGTGTGCGTGTCACTCACCTCTGCAAATGCAGCACTAGGAAGGCTAACGTATCCCTATTGGGCGGCGGCAGCTGGGACACCGCTTGCACGATGGCCGCGGTAGCATCAGTTGGCTCGGACAGGCGCGCCGCGTGCATGAAGTCTGCCCACAGCGCTGCAGACACGAGCGGCTCGCGCAGACCACGTAGGAAGTCCTTGATGCAGCCACAAACTATATGGATGTCTTCCCCGGTGAGGTTGGGAGAGCCGCAGCCGCGGAGGAATCGATCCTGTGTAGTGTAGTAAGCCATGAGAATACTTTTAAAGAGCAAACTTTTAAATAAAAAAACTTCTTTACTAGTGTACATGAAAAATTATGAGTTCGCGTCAGCCATATGGGGGCCATTCAAGTATTACG
>LUGF01050169.1:131748-144758 GCA_001625245.1 Calycopis cecrops
GTTTTCAGGTTTACCGTACCATACATAGATAAATATCCTTGATCTGGACAGGTTTCGAACCCGCGACCTGGTGTAACATGCGAAACAAAGTATAAACTCCAATCTAGCGTCTATTTTAATCGTTCTGTTGACCAACTATTAATTAATTTGTAACAAATATTAATTTGTAGTCATGTTTCTCTATAGCTTTTCTTTTCATTTTTCTTGTGTCGACCAGGGTACGCATGTTTAAAAATATGAAAAATTTTAGTAACTAAAATGTTGTATTAGACGCCCGCGCCGGTATGATCTCTTTCCTTCTTCACAAAGACAATAATAAAACAGGAACGGTCCCGTGTATGACGTGACGTGTGGTCACATCGCCCATACGTTTTATGCTGTTTTTAATTCAAATGAGGCTACCGTTTGAATAAGAACCTCCTGTAAAAAACGACGCTCGCATATTTCCACGTCATACGTATAATGAGTCGATTATTCGCGACGATGACCTTGCGTAATGTCTAGGTAATAAAAGTTGCGTTTACAAACTGTTTGTTTTTATCTTTTTACGAGCAGTTTATGCAAAGATATTAGTACTATTACAGCGTATACTATTGCAGCGGAGTTGGACCGCCACGACCGGGGTAGGTAGGTACCTCTCGCATACCTCCGCAAAGTGACTATGCTGTCGCGTTTGTGAGTTTCCGGTGGTCCATTGGTGTGGAGGAAAGAGGGCAAAATATAAATATTATCATCATCATCAACACCGAGAAGACGTCCACCGCTGGACATAGGCCTCCGGAAACAAATATATGTGAATTCGATCCCGTGTAAAATAGAAAATCATCCCATAGCATCCCATAGAAACATTTTTTCTCGATAAAAACTAAGTTACTCTCTACGTGTGTGCCAAATTTCATGAAAATCGGTTCAGCAGATTTTGCGTGAAGGAGTAACACACAAACAAACATTCGCATTTATATGATTATTAGGATAGGATTCGGATGTCTGTTTGCGTCGATGGTCATAAAAACGCTCCGAGTGCTCGTACAAGGAAAAGATATAATGCAGTATTGACAGTCTCTTACGACGCGAGTGTTGTGGTACGCGTGGGAATGCTCCGCCCACGCCACTTCCTACAGTTATTCGTAAACCGTAGAAAAACTATGGGTATTTCCACAGTTTTAAATGATCAAATCCATGAGTAAGAGGTAGGTCCGCAACGCATTGCAGCCTAGACGGACTGGCTGTGCCGGAGGTACATCTCGCTCGGCTAAAAAATGTAAAGGCCCAAAGAACCCTTAAGGCCCTAATGAACCGTGCCACAAACCATACGATACGCGACGTGCTTGCCGACTCGGTAGCACGCAACAATAGAACTAAATTTTACTTGATCATATTTCTGTTTTTTTTATAATAATGTGACAAACGAGTAGCGGGGCTTTAAATTATTACCAACATGAACATTCGCATAATTATTATGCATGCGTTGCCCTCCTTCGTACCCCTCCTGGACCTTTGCCCGGTCGCATAGTTTAATATGTAAAGATTTTACCTCTTAAACTACAGAAACTTGTAAATAACCTATTGTAATTATGTATTACTGTATGTTGTGGATACGTTTTAATATCCGCTAAAAGTGCCTTCACACTGGCCAGCGTGTGCCGCGTGGAATACGCACAGCGCGTATCTCGTTGGTACAATGTTTATTGTAACCTAGCAGAGTAGTACTGAGTAGTTTCTCTTCTATTCTCTTCTATTCTATTCTAATAATAAAATCTGTGGACATATCCCACGGTCCGCGATGGATGCGAGTAGGAGATCGGTTGTCTTGGCGTTCATTGAAGTAGGCCTAACTCCAGCAGTGAACTGATGAAGGCTGATGGGCAATATTTAAACCCGAGATTGCTGGTGTATCTCACATGGCGTTTCCATTTCGTTATCAGCTGAGCCAGCCGATCGCAATAAACTAGTAGAAACATTTTAAAATATTAGCAAATCTACGTTGGGTAAATTGTTTAACCTGACTATATATAGGTTAGGAAGATATGCCAAACCATATAGGAACTGCGAGGTGCCTATATCGTTTGATATTTGGGTTCATCTGCAAAGCGTCGCTTAAGTTCAAACGCATACGCTGTAGACGCAGGCCAGTGTGACGGAGCTCTTAGGCAGCTATATTTATTTAATACGAAACATTTATGTAAGAATGTCATTACGTAACTTTATTTGGTTATAAATGTTTTACCTCAGACATTTTAATTGTTGGAATAATTAGAATAAACCTAGTGACGGCAAACAATTTTTTTTTAAATATCATCCATACTAATATAAGCGCGAAAGTGTGTTTGTTTGTCCTTCTTTCACAACAAATCGGATCAACGGATCGATGTGATATTCGGCTTTTTTTTCTACGACGCGACGCGGGCGAAGCCGCATGTAACAGCTAGTAAGGGAATAAATGAGCAGTTAGTCTATTGTAGACCATATATAGCTGTTATAACTGTATAGTATATACACTTGAGTAAATTGCCAGGCGTTTCATCAAGAAACATAATGACCACTTAGCCATTGACTCACCGACCATGTTGGTTTCCCATCATTTAATTTGGATTTTCCTGTTTATACAACTTAATGTTAGGCTTTTGGTCTAATAAGCGTATGTCTTTAACTTCATAATTATCAGCCTTTATAGATATATATAAGACTTTTAAGTTAATCCCGAGACGACCAATCTGATCATCCGTATTCGACTACAGCACGGAGTTCGTCTTCCCATCTGGTGAATTTTCTTCCCAAACGTCCTCCACTGCAACCTTATTCATAGCCAATTGTTTATGGATTAGTTTTACGTGGATATGAAGCAATGAAGCATCATTACTTAATGACAGCCGAACGGGGCCGGCATGATGGAAGAAGTACGTCTCTACAATACTAACATATAGCTCTTTGATGTATTACATGCTGATGAATTAAGCCGGCACGACCAGGCAGGTACCTCACGCTCGAACAATGCTCGCTATGTTGGAGCGTTTCCTGCTGACTGCGAATTTCGGAGGTCCTTTGAAAGGCAGGAGGAAGGAGGGCAACGCATCTCAATCAGTTTGTTGACGCCGGGGAATACATTTACGTGTGATACCCGGGAGCCCCGGTGGCCTCTAAACCTACGTCGGACTCGACACTTAGTGCAGCACCGACTAAACCCCTGCTGCCTTCAGCCGCTATGATTGGAGGGTCCCGGATCCACAGGCAACAGGATCCCTCCAGCGACCCGTTGGCCTCGGCGAAAAGTCCAACTTCTCCTCGGGACTGTCCGGCTGCTTGAACAGTCCCTATTACATCGTTGGAACCGTGGGAATATGTACATAACCTACATTAATAACTCTTATATACAAATAACACTTTCCTAAGGGCCAATTCACAGCAAAAGCGCGGCGAAGGGCAGCGAAGCGGAGCGCACTTTCAGTGTCATATGAATTTAAACTTTATTTTCATTGCTATAGTACTTATTATCGAATCATCGCGGATTCCAGCGACTGCTCGACCATTCGCGGGAATCCGCGCGTCTCGTTCGAGTTTCTCATGCGATAATAAGTATTATAGTAATTATTATAAAGTTGAAATTCATATGACACATAAACTGCGTTCCGCTTCTCTGCCCTTCTCCGCGCTTTTGGTGTGAATTGACCCCAAGTCTTATGGCCTAAGTTAATTGTTATATTTAACTTAGGGACTAAGACTACGACCAGGTGGTAGCATCTTTGGGGGGACGGCGATGCTGCCTGTCTTTATATTAATCAGTTATAGCTACTGTTATAATATTGAGATTATATTTTATAACACAATTCAATAACTGTTATTATTGTGTAGTGCACTCACATTATATTTCGCTAACAGCCATTACACTAACACTATCCAATCATACACTACAGTTAGTGTATCATTAGATGCTACTAGTTCTAGGTATAATGTGACCAGGGGCATGTGGTGGTCACTTTAGTAATGACCCCTGGGACGAGCTGCGACCTTGGTATTATTAATAAGTGGTGGTGGTGGTATTGGTATTAATAATTACTAAGTGGTGGGTGGTTCCGAGGTCGGTTGTGCACTACCGAGGCGTACTGCGGTATTTAATTATACCAGTGGGTGTAGCTTTTATGGCGATTGAAATTTAATGGATTTATGATTGAATAGGAAATGTGCTCGGCTTTGAGTATTTAGGTATGTTGCGCGACCGCACGCGGAAGTGAGTGTAATCCTATTAATCTTATTAATATTATAAATGTGAAAGTTTGTCTGTTTGTTTGTTTGTTACTTCTACACATTAAAACTGTTGAACCGATTTTCATGAAATTTTGCACACATTTTGTTTTTATCCCGAAAAAATATTCCTGTGGGATGCCATAGGATGATTTTCCACAATATCGAAATTTACGCGGGCGAAACCGCGGGGCGCAGCTAGTATTATAAATGCGAAAGTTTGTATGCTTGTTTGTTGCTCCTTCACGCAAAAATTGCGGTACCGATTTTAATGAAATTTCGCACACACATAGAGGGTAACTTGGATTAACACATAGGATAGTTTTATCCCGAAAAAATGTTCCTATGGGATGACATGGGATGATTTTATATTTTCCACGGAAACGAAATTTACGCATAAACATCCGCATAGAGGTTATACAGATGCGTTGATCTCCTTCCTAACACTCAATGGGCCACTGGATACGTAGCCACCGCACGTTAGGCCTGATATTAGCCTACCTCTTACACTTAAGATATGGTTATTTTTAACCACTTCGTCATAAAGAAGACAGTATTTTTCGAGCATGTTCCCTGGTATACACACATGTACAGTAAACACATAGCTTAGGGGGTTTTAATGAATGTGTTGTCGTTAAATTCTCATCACAACGAGAGTGATCCTAGCGACATCTATAGTATATTACACCGAGGACAATAAAATAAGAAACGTCTCGAATCACATGTATTGAACAAACATACAGGAAACCAAGTGATCTGGGCATTCTTACTCTTGTGTTCGTGGCGCAGAGCTTGGCGCAAAAAGAAATTTTTGTTTAGCGTAGCGGGACGAAAGTTGACATTTTCCGCCCGGACGGCAGGGAAATACGACCGGCTGGGGCGGTGGTGACAGCTCGGGCAAGCGGAGCGTGTGCGCCGGGGGTTTTATGTATTACATGTCGCAATTATAATCGAATATATGTATTTATATAATAAAAACATACGAAATTTATTATATTTATGAAACGTATTAAATATATTTTCGTTGTCTAGTACTCTTAACACAAGTCCTTACTTAATTCTTATATAATTAATTACTTAATAATATATAATTTAGCCTTGTTCAATTAGCCTAGCCGCTAGGCTCATTGAACAGATTGTTCAGTAGTTTTTCTTGCACACTTTTCACTTCCAAATCTTGTTCCTGTTTGCTTAAACTCCAGCCCTGAGTCTCGGCTGCCTCTTCGACCCCGAATAATGTACGGTACTCAAACCGCAGGTAGCCTTGCCAGGCGTCTCGCTATATGCGGGACGTCCCGTTTTTGAGACCCTTATCAAAACGTCCCGCTCAGGGCGTGTGCGTGACACTAAATGTTCCTCCTTTCTGAACAAGGTACAAACCCAGCGTCCATATACATAGGCTGTGCACGATCACCATCGATAGCGCACGTCCGGCCGGGTGGGAGGCCACGGGAATGATGAAAAATAATTACCTACAATACTCATTTAAAAAGTAATTTATAATTTTTATTGATATAGTTTTATTATTTTAGTCATTAATCAAATTAGCAAAGATAGTTTTTTATTTTATTCTAAACCAAATTAGTTAGGTCCCGCTTTTTTTAGCCCTTTTTAATTTGAAATCAATATGTCCCGCAAATTCGTGCTTTGAGGTAGGCAAGTCCAGCAGCAGGGCTCAACCAGTCTTGATACATAATGAGGCTTCCACGCGTAAACAGTTCACATGAGCAGCCGCCGAGTGAATTAGCGCTGAGAGCCGCTAGCAGGGGTGACGGGGCGTTTGTAGCATCAATCACACGGATTGACGGACCAGGGCTTCTTAAAGTGTACGCGTACCGCGGCAGGTGTGCGTACCTGTGGTACGTAATGTCAGAGTAGGTACGCGATATAGGTTGCGTGCTAATGCCGTTAGCAGGTAATGTATCATTTAGGTACTGACTTGTGATAGCTATAATACGCAAAGAAAAAAAAAACAATTTTTTTTAAGAAAATTAAATTGTGCGATTGGAGGAGTTTGAAAATTGAGTTGATGGTTGTAGATGATGAATGGGATAGATGGTGTAGTTGCAGATGTGTAGAAAGCGAATATTACAATATGATGTGAATTAGATTTTATTATTTTAATAAAATAAATTGATACACATACCTACTACGGCACTCACAAAGTGCTTATGTGACAATGTCAAATAAATGCATTATGATATTTAGATTTTATTTACCAAAAAGTTTTAATTGTCATCTAAATATACACAGTCTGTATTTTAAGTCGAATTTCAAATTTTTTATAAAATATGAGATTGAATTTCGATCTCCGGCCGATCATTAGTTTTTAAATTATGTTATCAATGTCAAAAGATTCTTAAAACTGTAATATGTTTGAGAAACTCTGGCACGATTAACTATTTAAAGCGGTCTCGCCTATAGCATATTCACACACACACACACGCACAGTCTGTATTTTAAGTCGAATTTCAAATTTTTTATAAAATATGAGATAGAATTTCGATCTCCGGCCGATCATTAGTTTTTAAATTATGTTATCAATGTCAAAAGATTCTTAAAACTGTAATATGTTTGAGAAACTCTGGCACGATTAACTATTTAAAGCGGTCTCGCCTATAGCATCTGTTTCCAATCCGCGGGATCGGCGATGTGGAGTGTGTCGTCGTGTCGCGTATTGTGCATGAATTATTGATGAGTCGATGCTGCGGAGGTGTTTGATGACATCGACATGGGGCTAACTTTGATTTGTGTGCAAATCGATGGCGAACTGCCAATATATACTGATATTTTTCGAGAAATTCGCTTTCTTTATTTCGAGTGTTGGCATTTCGCCGTCGAAATGGAAGAAAGGATAAAACAACTTTAACGGATTCAATCGCGGTTTATTTAATTATTTTACAAGCTGTGACCATGGTGGCTGTAAAGCTAAAAAAAAAGCTGCTGAAACGTTGGGCCATGAGATATTCCCGCAAACCTAAGACGTCGTCGTTTATTTTAATAACAGTATGACAATAATGTATAACAAATATATTTCGCCTTTACTCCTTATGAAGTGATTTTTTGCTCTTCACAATCGCTTAGGCCTTGGAAGAAACCGGTGTAAAGTGACAGCTGTCACTTTCGTGTGGTATGTGAGTATCTAGTGGCCCGGAGGAGTAAAAAAAAAGAATCCTGTATATTCTACCTACTGGCAAATGAAAGAAAGTAAGTTGGAAGTAAAAAAAAAAATTAATATCCTCCTTGTGCTATAAAAAATGTATTCGAATAGAATCGAAATCGCACGTATCAGAAGTCCGCACCATCTGTTGCAGATCCGGTTACAGGTACAATAGGCGTGACGCGTGACACGTGCCAGCGACACGACCATCTGGACCGCATGAGTACAGTACCTACATGTACACAGTCGTGAATAGATCAAGGCTGTAGTGCCACGCTGCATTCATGCATGTAGCCAAATTGGGCCGGCACGACGGGGTACCTCTCGCCTACATGAGACCGGCGTAAAGTGACAGCTGTGCTGTCGCGTTTCTTGCGGTGTGCAAGTAGTCAGTGGTCTACGGAAGGGCAGGAGGAAAGAGAGCAACGCATCTGTCTATGGGCGTCAATAGCTATGAAAATGACTCCGATTGTTCGTTTGCCCCCTTAAACTATAAAAAAAAGTTCAGCCGACCTAAAATTGAGTCTAAGCTTCAGAACTGTTGCATAATCCTAATTCCTCATATTGAGTCCTAATATGAATTAATTGCCCAAGGTTACCTATATTGTAGCTACGATTCTTGCGTAGAGTGTGCTCGATAGTGGCAGTGATCTGGGCTCAGGACTCGGAACATATGAATGATGTTCAGTAAGGGAGCGTTCATGTATTACGTAACGCAATTTGGGGGGGAGGGGGTAAAACGTTATGTTACGTTACAGGGGCGGAACGAGGGTTTCGAACAACGTGTTAGGTTAAATTGTTTTTTTTTTTAAAACCCAAAGTTGGCAAAATTAGGATAAATGAGATCTTTTTTTTGTCTCAATTTAAATAAAAATTTGCCGTTGTATGTTACGTAACATTTTTGGGGGAGAGTGGCTAAACACCGTTACGCCACGTTACATGGGAAGGGGGAGATTCAAAAATCTTCAAAAATTGCGTTACGTAATACTTGAACGCTCCCTAACGGCCCGGCCACAGCCACAGCGCGGCGGTGCGAATTGCGGCGCGGTGTGCGGATCGCCTGTCTCTCTCTCACTCGCGCGTCGAGTATCGAGTGAGAGAGAGACAGACGATCCGCTCACCGGGCCGCAATTCGCACCGCTGTGTCTGTGGCTTGGCGCTAAGGTTGTAGAGCGGAGGCTTCACATGGGACAGTAGGGATGGGCGAACAGGATAACAGCAGTGGGCGGATAAAGGTTGAAGATAATGGTCAAGTCGGTGCCGCTGTCAGATGTAGGATTAAGAGTGTGAGGTGATTGTCTTTCCTATGTCATGTTATTTCTCCTGGTATAACAAGATCAGCCTGACACACTAGTGACGTAATTCATTTTTATATGCGTGCTGACACTGTGACAAGACACCAGATACTGTGTGACAGGACTGCAACTATTTTTTTTTAATATGGTATAAGGGGCAATGGAGCAGTCGGAGCAATTTTCTGGACTACCGACGACCATAGATATCCGCATATGTGCTTCCCTTTCTCATTCTACCTCCTCTACCTTGGGCTACTTACACACCGCACGAAACGCTACAGTACAACTGTCACTTTACGCCGGTACGCAAGCTTTTAATAACCCTTTTGATATTGTGACGTAAATAAAATTTTATAATTATAAATATTTAAATTTTATTATGTTTTAATTATTTAAATTTACTTTAAATTCTCACACCAATTATATTAATTAAATAACTTAAGTAAGATATTTACGTAACCTGCAATAACTGTTATATACAAATAATATTTACCTAAGTCGTAAGTTAAGTAGTTAAGTTATGTTATGTTTAACTAAGGGACTAAAGTCCCTTACTTGGCATAAAAAATAACCACCTAAGTGCTTTTGGGTATGCATTGATGTGGACTAAGTTAATTTCAAAACAGAAAGCTTACAACAATTCTGTTTGTCATAGTTTATTTCATATATAGCAAAATAGTTTGGTAAGAGGCAGTGCCACACTGCATGCTTGCATGCAGTCGAATTGGGCCGGCACGACCGGGGAGGTACCTCTCGCTTACACGAGACTGGCGTAAAGTGACAGCTGTGCTGTCGCGTTTCGTGCGGTGTGTAAGTAGTAGTAAGCCCATGGAGGTGGGAGGAGAAAGGAAGGCAGCGCATCTGTATAGCCTCTATGCGGATGTTTGTGGGCGTCGGTAGTCATGAAAATGGCTCCGGCTGCCCGTTTGCCCTCCTATATCATAAAAAAAAAAAGGCAAACGAGCAGTTATATCAGCTGATGCAAACTGATCATAGTTAAACAGACAAAAAATAAATGCGGTAATTTTACGTGATGACGTCACACGAATACAATTCTTCGTCTTCATCGGCCGATGGAGTGGAAGAGATAGATGCACAAGCCAAACACTTAGGAGTTATGCTCTCTATCGCTTACTCAGCGGTCTCGCTTGAACGCGGAACGTGACACTTTCGTGCGTGCAGCCGGCGTACATCGATTTCACAAAACACGCTGGTTCATCATCATCAGCCGGAGGTAGTCCACTGCTGCACACAGGCCTCCCCCATAGAGCGCCGAAGGTCACGCTCCCTAACCCCACGTCACCTTGACCTTAACACGTCAGCTCAGCAACATACAATCACTCCTCTCGTGTTGACATTGAGCCGCCGCAGTTGACCAAACAATAGCCCACGCCAGACAAGTCCAAACATGAAACAATCCAGTTTATCTTAATAAAAGATAACAATCCTCCCCCCCTCCCTACTTCCCCCGGCATAACAAGCAGTGATGTAATTACTTGTGTTGACACTGAGCTGGCTCGCTGCGGTATGATTCACGGCCACGGACGCGGACAGCATCCATCACGTTTATTGTTTGTTTTGAGACGCTGACGGCGGACACCACGTGACTCGATTGACTTCTGCCGTTTGACAATTGGTAGCGTGACGTAGTTGCAAAGATTCGAGTGGCATGCCCAGCCTTTTGGGCCGGTGCGACCACGGTACTCGCTCGTATTCGGTTTGATTCTGTGATATTTAGGACAAAGGACTACCGTAGACCTACGCTTTAGGGTATTTTTAAAGCCGCCTTAGGTAAAATGCTTTTAGGCACCGTTCAATCGGAAGGGTGTGTCGGATTCGGCACGGTGCCCCTACCGAGTAAAAACCATTGCAAGAGCCTTCGGACACTGTCTTGGAGTACCCCGGATCTATCAGCAACAGGATACTCCAGTGACTGGCCGGCCGGTCGCGGGTAATAGACCGGTCTTCGTCACGAAAGGCTCCGCTCCGGCTATTAAGAACCTTAGGGTGTGGTTTGCTCGTTCCGTAATGTTTGTCAGTATATGGCGGTAGGTTCACGCAACTTCTGTTAGACGACTCCACTGCATATTAGTTCCCTTTGCTTTACAAGATGCTGTTCAGCCGCTTAGAAATGCGAAATATGCCAGCGTAGTTTTAAGTACCTCTGGATGCAAGCAGCTTGTGACCCTGATCTGTGGCGCTCTCTGGGGGAGGCCTGTGTCCAGCTGTGGGCATCTTCTTGCTGCTAATGACGATGATGATGATGATGATGATGATGATGATGATGATGAGGATAAGAATTATGCACGCCCAATGTTCATATACAAATTTGCTATACACACGTGTTTCCCTCTTCTCCTTTAAAGGGCAATCAAAGAAAACTTAAGTCTTATGAAGGGAGTACGTTTATTGTTGAAGATGATGGTAAAGTGAAAATAACAAACAAATATCAAGTTGTTTAGTGACGTTCCAGACGTGTGGGTCGCTCGGGGAGGAGACGTCAGGCGTCTCGATGTCACAAAGATACAAGTCTTTTAAATGAGATGCGAAGGATCCGTTTAGTTTGCGAAACTAGGGCTTCTAACGCAAATATTGTGTGATGGATTCGCTATTTTATTTTATACTAGCTGCGCTCCGCGGTTTCGCCCGCAAAAGATCCCGTGGATATATCGAGGTGAAAGATAGGCCGGTTCTCTGACCTGCCCAATAGGCACACAACATTTCATGAGAATCGGTCTAGCCGTTTCGGAGGATGTAACGTTATGGTTACTAACATAACAACATGACAGAGATAATTGCAGAGAAAGTAGTTACAAGACACCGTATTTGTTGAGAACTAATCGTCCTTGGGTTTTTTTTTTTATGATATAGTAGGGCAAACGAGCAGCCGGAGCCATTTTTATGACTACCGACGCCGACAAACATCCGCATAGAGGTTATACAGATGCGCTGCCCTCCTTTCTCCTCCCACCTCCATGGGCCACCGGCTACTTACACACCGCACGAAACGCGACAGCACAGCTGTCACTTCACGCCAGTCTCGTGTAAGCGAGAGGTACCTCTCCGGTCGTGCCGGCCCAATTCGACTGCATGCAAGCATGCAGTGTGGCACTACCTCTTACTAAAACTCTTGGGTAGACCTAAAAAGTGAAAATCTGTATTAATATAAAATTAAACAGTTAGTTTGTTTCAACGCGTTAATCCCGGGAAATGACCCATTTAAACGAACTATTACCGAAAAGTAAACCTATCTACAAGTGCGCGGGTAATTAATATAATTTAGAATACCGAATAGAATAGAATGCGGACGAAGCCGCGAGTCGCTGCTTGTGCGAAATAAATGTAACGTGTAAAGAATTCACAAAGGAAATAAACTTGAAATGTTTGTTTACAGTTATCAATATGAATAACGTTTGTTTTAATTGTGGTGCAAATTCTTTACGCATGACATTACTTGTTTCAGTCACGGCTGTGAGCAGGTGTGATTTTTTAAGGTCACCGTACATGTATCAACGGAAGGGGACTCCATACTGCAACGCACACTAAGGGGAAACGTAACGTAATCGTTTCGCCTCGGAACAGGCAACCGAACTGCTATCAACGCGCTTAGGGCGAGCCGTCAACCAGGCGTCCACCAGGAGTCTGCATACGGCTCACCTAGCCATAGCCGAGTTGACGTACAGGCGGTGCCGATACGGTGCCGTTACGGTTACGTTACGTTCATGCGTAAGGTTGACGCTTGGTTGACGGCGACGCAATAGGCGATACGGTTACGTTCCCTTTCTGAGTTGATATGTGCGCGGTAACCATAGTATAAGGGTTTCACGCACCCGTCGGCCTTAAAAGGCTGCAATTCCTCACTGAGGATGGGGTGAATAACCTTATGATGCATATGCGGATGTTAGTGGGCGTCAGTCGTCAACACGGCTCCGAATGCTCGTTTGTCCTCCTATGTTATTTAAGAATATATACCTCTGCTTTTTTTTGCGTCTTTGATTGATGACTTGTCTAGGCTGTGTCAGGCGTCCCGATAGCCTCACATTTTGTTTATTTGTTTGTGTATCTAATTAAACGCCAGTTTGTTTAACCGTACACGACGTGCTTGTCAAATGACGACTCGTAAACGGCGGCGCGGTGACGGCTTGTTTACAGCACGACTTCAAAAGCGAGCGCGTAATTCACAACGCGTATCTCTTTTTTGAGTTCACTCCTCAAAAATTGATTTGTGGAATGCAGTAACTCTTACAAATCTTTATCTACACTAATGTTGTAACATTCTACTTATGTTTTCAATACTTGACTTATAATGACTACTG
>LUGF01050169.1:144852-165419 GCA_001625245.1 Calycopis cecrops
CCATCCCAGATCCTAACCCATATCACCCCATTCCAGCCCAACGAGCGACGGCCGCCATGAGGCGCCGTCACGCCAGTTTGTTTAGCCGTACACGACGTGCTTGTCAAATGGTGACGACTCGTAAACGGCGGCGCGGTGACGGCTTGTTTACAGCACGACTTCAAAAGCGAGCGCGTAATTCACAACACGTATCTCTTTTTTGAGTTCACTCCTCAAAAATTGATTTGTGGAATGCAGTAACTCTTACAAATCTTTATGTTACCTATCTGAATGTCTGTAATGTAATAGAATGTTATTTTCAGTATGTGTTATCTTGTGTATACTCTGCTGTTGCTGTCTCTTGTAGTATCCGAATAAATGCTTTTCTTTCTTGCTTACATATCTAAAATTAATATTTTTCTCTTATTTCGGACCACCCCCAAACTTCACCAACCATCCCGGTCTTTTGACTTCTCCCACCAGCTTTTGTCGAAGGCATCGAGGTCGTCCCGCCGTTTCCTCGGCGGTCCTCGGCGTCTCGCTCCGTCTGGGGCCCACTGAGATGTTATGTGGGCCCACTTCTCGAAGTTTGGGGGAGGCCTTTGCCCAGCAGTGGGACAACATAGGCTGAACAAAAAAAAAAAAAAATTTCGGACCTAAATTTATGGTGTGGAAGCCAAGAAACAATACAGCTCATTGGATTGCTATGACTACTCGTCAGTCGATAAGATTCGAGCTCGAATCCAGTTTAGGTTTGGATTCGAAAGGGGGATCCTACTTCCACTCTCATGTAGGTAGATGCATTCCATACTGAAGCTGGAGATACATCTCGTCTATTATATCTAGATATTATTATCATGGCCAGAGAGTCGACGGCATCCATTAAGCCCGACTCTGACGTCAGAGGCAGCTTGCGAGCGCTTGCTGAAGCCTCAGTGCGGCCGTGAATGAATGGCTCATGATGAGCAACGTTATTGTGACATTTCTTAAAAATTCCCCTGGTAGGTTACAGTTGTAGGGTACAGACACAAAGTTATGATTTTGTTGTGGACACTAAATATACTTTTTTACCTAAAACGTTGAACGGTTTTTATATCTGAATCTTCGACCTCGACCTTCGAATCTAAATCTATTTAGAATGTATAATGTATAAAAAAATTGACAAATGTCAGAATTACTACAAAAATACATATATGACTTTGTCATTCTGTAATCGGGTCGCTAGGGCCTCTTACTCGCTAAAATGATTGTCTCTTTTCTTTTCCGATGATTGGAACCTAATTTGAATGTTTCGCTCCCATGCTTTGTACATCTATCACATAGTGAGAACAATTCTAAATCTATGCTTACGACAGTGATAAGGTGGCAAGTAGCTTTTCTAGTAGCAGTGCATGGTACTCGTATAAATACAAACCTGCACTAAACCAAAGCACAATCTCGCTAATGCTACACAGCGTTCATCTTAAATGTTATATAACGTATATGAATGGAAAGCCATTCCCTCTAAATATAGCTATAACCGTAGCACGATGGAATTGCAAGTGCGCCGAGTTCGGGAAGCCGCTTGGCATTCGTCGCTACAAATTCGATACCGATATGATGCAGTCGGAATGTCGCTCGGTATTGGAGCATCCACCGGGAATGTTACAATGGCTTGTTCTTAACTATTGGGTGAATTCCGTCTCGATTTGAATCATTGTAGTTAAAATGAACAGGGAATTTAATGAATAGAATAATGGATGTTGTTGCAAGACAAATTGCAAGGATTACATTGAAATTTGTGACTTGTGAAAATATGCTATCGCCTATGTTCATCGGCGGTAGGTAATGTAGGATTCTAATGGTAGAAAATATTCATAACCTAGTTTCGGAGTATGTTCAATGTAAACAAACGAACAAAGCAATCTTTCTTCTTTACAATATAATCGAATATGAAATCCTATTGTCAATATGGACAATAGTATTTTATATTATACCTATATGTTATATGTAAAAATTATTTTATGTTCATAAATCCACTATAACTGTGCGCTTTATACGCCGTGTCCTATCGCGTACAACAGTACCGTGGAACCAGCTGCCTCCCTCGGTATTTCCGATCCAAGGCGAGTTAGGGTTCTCAAGAAAAGCGCATACAATATCCTTAAAGGCCGGCCATACGTCTGTAAGACGCCTAGTTCTTCGTACATCCGCGGTAGTCGAAAGGAATAATCCAAGTCGAAAAGTCTAAGACAGTGTAAATAATGATAGTAAAGTAAGGGATCTGAGTCCAGCGGTGGACACATAAGAGCCGGTGATGAAAAAAACGCAGTTCTAGGGACTGCCGATGGTAGTGAATATTTAAAAAAATATCTTAAATTTACGCCGATATTACTCATTACAAAAAAAAAACACCTTTGACCAGTGAGTTGTTACTACTACGTAAGTAATATAGTCAGCCTTTGACTGATTTTATCGCGGTATATTTAATTACCTATTTGACGAGTACTGATTACACTTAAAAATATCTGAAAATAGTAAACATAGCATAGGAAAGTGAAGCTACGCCAACTCCGCGTAACAAGCTAGCGTAGTTCCACAGTGCTACGTATAGCATGAGCGCTCGTAATATTTTTCAGTTTCTAACGCCCATAAAGTATGTTTACTCCATAAATATTAACTTGAAAATTGTTTTACAATTTTGTTTCCAAATTAAAAAATATATTACTTTTCGTGGTGAACTTTTCTGGGAAAAGCGGTTGTTGGTTCCGTTTTGTTTTTCTTTCTATCCGATCCTCTATTGTGTGGTGGCGGGAAGCGCAAGTTTTCTTATTATCATAAACTTTTCCTGTTGATTTTCAGCTCAGCCGCGTTGTAACGAGCTGAGTTTACAACATCGGAGTACACAAAGGGCCGGTTTTATAGCTACTAAAGTGTGGATACATTTTTTTTTCGCCTAATGTGGTTAAGACACGAGGTGGTTTTGGACATTCCCTGTTGTAGTCCATTTGCCAGTTAAGTTGTAAGCCTGTGCTACCGACCCTTCGTTTTTTTTATATCTGAGGGGTCAAATCAGTCGGGTCGCTTGATGGGACCGTGCGGCTGATGTCGGTCGAACCACCAGTTGCAATCACGTTTCCTATGACTGATTCCTCTACTCTACAAAGTACGAGAACGTTGCACAGATAATATCTACTCGTTCGTCCAATGGCTACATTTGACAGGTTGTAATTAACCCTACAAATAACGATTGTGTTTTATAATAGTCCAGTCGTTATGACACAGATAAATAAATAAATATCTATGGACTTTACGCACCACGTTGGCCTAGCCCCGTGCTAAGTACCGTAAGGACTTGTGTTACGGGTACTAGACAACCGACAATATATTTAATATGTTGTATAAATGTAAGAAATTTTGTATATTTAAGATTTTTATTATAGAAATACTATTTTAGTATCTCATTGTACCTTACTACTTCATAAGCTGTGATATTTACTATGTACTATTATTATTACTAATATTGATATCTGTTAACTATTTGTTATTCGGGCAAATGTGGCATTAAAATCCAAATTATAGATATATGTAAATTATTATTATATTGTAAAAAGGGAGTATTCCCGTTCATTGAATTGTATAAATTGAATTGAATACATAGATAAACATCCATGACCAAGGCGGGATTCGACCCCGCGACCCCTGGCGGAACATGCTCCACTTATCCGAGCCCTGTACCACTGCGCCTGCCCGGTCGTCAAATACTTAAAGAATACCAGCTCCATGTCGCACACACAGCTGGCCGCGGATCCAACACACACATGTGACTACGTATCCAAGGAACTGGAGCAATTATCCTATCAGCCGTAATCTATTGTTTAATTATCTTCATTGTCACGCGCTGGGAGAGTTCCCCAGGTGGCACAATGTGGGGGCGATGGAATATTGGCCGTCGCTCGCCGGTGGATACCTGCTGCCTTTTTATGGTACCTATAGGGGACAAGTCGGGACAATTTTTTTTTATAGCTTAAGGTTTAAACGAGGGATCGGAGCCTTTTGATGACTACCGACGCCCCTGGACTTTCGCATGATTGTTATGCAGATGCGTTGCCCTCCTATCATTTCCGGTCCAACCCGGGACTCGAACTCCACATCTGTTGCTGAACATGCTTGCCACTAGGCCGGGACGCAATCAGGCACTATTTACCCAGTCCTAATGCACTAGACATACATACTACCCGGCTGTCATCATGACAGTCTATTTATAGCCCGCACGTGACGCGTTGTGTGCGGCGACGGTCACGGCCGCTACGTCATACGGACGTGTTTGGTTGTACAGCTGCGGCTTGTTTGCATGCTGATCAGCCTGTGACGTCACCGAACTCATCATCATCACCGCGTTATCGTTTTTTAAGTTTCCTTGGCCGTTGTAATGTTGCAGTAACGTCTGGTATAAATATTTTTAGGCTTCTAATAGACAGCTGTAGCAATGCATCTATCACCTCTATGCGGATGTCGATGGCCGTTGGTAGACATGAGAAATTGCTCCGACTGTCCTTTTGCCCCCTATAAAAAAACCTTATTTAACAAGTTCTGTAAAACTTATTTAACAAGTTCTTTAAACCTTATTTAACAAGTTCTTTTATAATTTTTTTCCTAGCTCATTTTGAGAACTTAATCCACAGTATTAAAGGAAATCCGGTCAAGTGCGATTTGAACTCTACCTGTAAGTACCTAAGTAGAGTTCACTTAAACTAATTTTTACTTAATGACAAACTTACATTTCTCTCCGTTTTTTTTTTGTATTTGTATGACACAAAGTAGAGTTTATGGTTACTTTTGTTTAAGCTTTTTCTTAATTATTGTATTAATTATCTTTACCAACTCTTCACCATTTTAGTTCTTTGGAAGTATTTTCACAGAAATACAGACAGCAAAATGATTCTACAAAGACACCGTTTAAAAAAATAACTATTTTTATTGCCTTTGATCCAAAAACACGTTACTCACTTTTTTGCTCTTATCTCTATACAGCTATTCTCGCATAGTATATCTTTGGTATACATGAAAGGACTTTCCCATCGCACCGCCCAGATTTGTACTGTCACAGCCACATACTTGGAAATTAAAAAGGGAACACAGAACACATCAACACAGAGGGAGAGAATATATAAATAATATTATCACACGAATGTGAAAGTGTGATTCAATAGTTTTCTATACACGGTCCATGTAGTGGTTACTACTTCATAGATTACACACGCACACAGCTTCAGCTTCTTCCACACCCGTAACTATCGTCACACAAACACGCCCGTTGCGAAGACTAAAATATAAAAAAAACACCGGCCATTTTATAATTAATAAAAAAAATAATTTCATATTTCATGTTCTCTAAAATCTGATAGTGAAAGTAATTAATTAAATTTTCTGAAATATAAATAACGTAATGTGTCATCATATAAATGGCCTAGTCATACAGATTGGAATGTCTAATAATAGAGTTCGACTCCAAACACGATACAATTTGCGGGAACATCAAGAGTGTATTCGAAATATGTTTATTATCTTATCATATATTTAAATGCAAAGTGCATTAGTGCATTCCGCGCACTTATAATATATTACATCATTAAAATATTATAATCAAATAAAAATCGCACGGTGTGTACAATTATATATAAAAAACCGGAGAGGCCATTCCCCTCCGCCAGAGGTCCATTTGAATGGACAAATGGTCCATTTCGGAGACAATGAAGACTGCAGACTTCTTCCTATATTGAGGTACCCCGTATCTTTCAGGCACAAGTCAGCTCGGAGATTTGATAGGCCTATTAACAGCTCCTTAAAATAAAGAAGAACCTAGAAAATATGCTGTGCATTCATGAAATACTAAGACAAAATGACCCACCACTCGTGCCCATCGTTGCTACTCCTGTATCAGCAACATCGAGAGCAGCCACCATTCTGATATGCCCGTTATGTCGCAGAGAGCGAGAGGAAAGCTAAAACTGCAGCGAACATGAAAAAGTAATAAAAATAAATACACAACATTCACATGTTTAAAACATTTAAATTTTCATCATAATAAATAATCATTAAAATGCGACATGAATAATATATTTTTTTTTTAATATATTTTTAGTATTTATTGACAATTAGTTATAATGACATAATTTATTAAATTGATTTAGTTTAGTTTAAGTTTTATTTTTTTTATATTTACACACCGTTCATAGGGTAGAATCTATGGAAACGATTATTTGTAAAAATACCTACGCCTATTACTATGTTCATGTGAATAAATAATGATTATGATTATGGTAAGGACTTGTGTTACGTATACTAGACATTCGGAAATATATTTAATAGTTTATATTTTAAGTTTCGTGTAGTCAGTTTCCGGTGGCCCATTGGAGGGTAGGACGGCAATGCAATTCCGCATTAGTTCTACGTCATACAAAAATAATTGGTTTTTATAAGGTAATGTTGTTACATGTTAACAATAGGTTAAAATGTAATAAAATTCAATTTTAATAATACGTTTTGTAAATAACAGCACATTGTTATAATAATTACGGTAATTTATTAAAAAAATAAATTGACGGTTCAAACAAAGGTAGCCTAATGTTTTTCTTTGGCTACGTAATTTAAATCATTAATAAGTATAATTAAAGCAAAAAAATGGCAACACATTTTTTATCAACTTCAATATTTACCGGCCCCATAAGAGCTGGCCAGTATACTCGTGCGGGTAATTACTTTTTTTATGATGTTTGTTTTGTCCTCGTGGTGTTAAGAAACATATTTACACTGTTTTATAACTCTGCGAGCGGCACCGAAAAACGTGGGGTAAATTGGACTGTTATCACAGACCCCACACATACATACAGATATACTTCGTTCGCCATATGTAGAAGGATATTTTTATTCTAAACTAATTGAACTTTTAAATGTTTAATTATAATATTTATTATCTATTTGTAGGGGATTCTTACGCGTGTATTTCTATAATTATCATATAAATCAAGTACATTAATGTATTTCTCATTGTAATCTATATCTGGGCCAAATTTCAGTCAAATCTGTGCAGATTTGACTGAAATTCGGCCCAGATGTCTATCTATCTATATAATCTTAAATTATAATAGCATTTATTTATTAGCCATTCTGTCACCTTTTTTTTATATAACTGAAAAGGTAAGTCTTTGAATTTATTATCCTTACTATACTTACCACGAGGCTATACTAACGTAGTGTGTAAGGTATATAAATTATATATAATATAATCGGCCGCCTTGTCCGTCTGTCGATTAATTGTCCGCCAGTTAACAATACGGATATCGATGTAATAACGATTAGGTATCGACCACTCGGCCACTCCGGTGCCAAGTATGTATTAGTGTAATACGATTTAATATGTGATGGTTATATTTTATGAGTACCAATGTTATAAAGAGCAAGTATCTCTCGCGTACAAGGTTGATAAAAGCGAAAGGCATTAAATGAAACCACATATTTAGTGTATAATTTCCAGGCTGCACAACAGATATTAAATTAATCAGAGCAATAGTTAAGCCACAGGATTTTTTTAAAGCTTTTTCTCACTTCGTACACGCTGTACTGTCAGCTGATAGCGAGTATGGGCCGGCCGGGGTCATTCACCCCGTACGAGGTGGCCGTACGCTGTATGAGCCGGTACAAAGGATGAAACTTATGTTCGCTATTTTACTTGTTAGAAAAAAGTATTTTCGTATACTTGTCGTACACTTTGTTTTAATAGTTTCGGATTAACTGTAGGCACTTACAGTACATGTGGTTTAATTTAATGCCTCTCGCTTTGCTTTTGTCGACCCTGTATACAGCTATGCTGTCGCGTTTCGTACTGTTTGTGAGTAGCCGGTAGCAAATAAATATTGATTATATTACACTTTGTAAATCCTTTCCGTAGATATATAGATTAAACTAATGAAACAGCTAGGTTGTTTCAGTAGTATTATTTTTGTTAATTAATTAGGGCAAGCGCGAGTCTGACCTTAATGACTAAGCTCCCCTCTTCCCATCCAATGGGCCGACCATAGATTTAGAATTGTTCTCACTACGTGAAAGATGTACAAAGCGTGGGAGCGAGCCATGCAAATTGACTTCCAATCATCGGAAAAGAAAAGAGACAGTAGATGAAGTACATATGAGACAATTATTTTGCGCTATAGTTTGTGCGCTGTAGCATGGTGCGAATGACAGTTTCAGGAACGTTTCGATTCACACTTTAAAATTGCCGTAATTTAAAAGTTACAACTTATTATTTCATATGTGAACATTACATCACTTCTTATCTGTAGTAAATTAAATTAAACCCAACGAAACTTTTTTAGACTTCATATGAAAATTAATTGAAAAAAAAATATGCTAATTCTTATGCGTATAATGTAACGTTATAGTGATGGGATGAACTGCTACTATGGATAGTCGATGATTTTTAATAAAGGTACATTAATAAAACACGAGAATAACGGGTAACAAAAAAAAACATTTATTCGTCTATGATATCGGAGTCATCAGAATAATAAAAATAGTTCGTTTTGTACACTTGTTGTAAAATATACTATTTTTTTGATAAATTACTCTATGCAACTAAATATGACACTAATTTTCGTCACAATATTGAAGATAATTAGATTTATGCTGCGTCAATCGTTATAGATAAAAATAGACAGAATTGAAATAAAATAAATATCTGTGGACTTTTACACACCACGTTAGTCTAGCCCCGTGCTAAGTACCGTAAGGACTAGTGTTACGGGTACTAGACAACGGAAATATATTTAATATGTTTAATAAACTTAAGAAATTTTATATATTTAAGATTTTTATTATAGAAATTTAAATAACACGTTTTTAAACATCTATGACCAAGGCGGGATTCGAACCCGAGACACTCGCCCGAGACCAGCGCAACATGCTCCACTAATCCGAGCCTTGTACCACTGCGCCAGCCTGGTCGTCAATGTAGCATCGACATGGTCGAATAATGTCACATCCCTAGGCATGTGACCTTGACAGACGTTAACATCAAACAGGCAGTTGTCATCCGCACCATGCTACAGCGCAAATAGTATAGTAACATAACATAGCGTCCCGATTACATAGTAATGACAAAGTCATGTATGTGTTTTTGTAGTAATTATGACATTTGTCAAATATTTTTTTGTCGCGCCTCTGTTCTGACATTGTGTATCTTGTACATTCTAAATCTATGGGACCAACTCCTTATCACAGAGCGCACGAAATCCACTTGACGACGAAATCGTGGGTCGCTTGAGGTGTCTCCCCGGTCGTGCCCAATTCAGTTGCGATGCAGCATGGCACTATCTCCTACATCGCATACTCATAATTTAAGCGGCGGATTAAATATAATTGCGGATCAAAATCCCATTTACATGGCGCGGTCCCGGCGACAAGTCCCCGGGGAGTTGGGGTTTAATGAGGGACGTGGCCTTGGGGGCGCGGAGTTACAGGGATATGCCACCGGGGTACATCTGCATACATGATACCGTAAAGTGACTGGTTTCGCCTTTTGTGCGTAGGAAATCAGTCCGATTGGAGGAGAGTTTCTCCTCCGTAGAAATTATGTAGATGTCTATGGGCGCCATTAAGGCGCATCACACACGGCACGCGGTTGACGGTGAGGCGGATCTCAAGTTACATTGGGCTCTATGAAATCCGTTGATACCTAACACACGTACACCGCCAGACCGCGCGGTCGAGCGGCGACACACCGACAACCGCGTAACCGCGCGGATCAAGAATTTCAATTTGAAAAAAATTTAGGTATCAACGGATTTCATAGAACCCAATGTAACTTGAGATCCGCCTCACCGTCAACCGCGTGCCGTGTGTGATCCGCCTAAATGGTCATTCACGTAACATAACCAACCCATCGAACCGCCATCACTTATCGGTGAGATATTAAAAAAAACAACACCGAAACAGCCTGGGGCGGAGACGATTCACTGTGTGATATAAGCAATATAATATTTTATTGAACCAAACAATCAATTCCCTGAAATGTAGGGATGTAGAGGACCTAGTTATATTGCACAGATACGACTCCACATGGAGAGCTGCTCTCGCCTATGTACAGGGGCCTGTCAATATCAGCTCGTTCCATTTGACCGTATTCAACGTAGTGTGACACTAATCATTGATGACCATTTTCAGGACGGCTTGATTCTCTCGGACTTTGACAGATATCGGGGCGCTCGGCATCTTTTCCGACTTTTATATGACGAGTGTTCGGCGGATTAGGATTGATACAAACAACGGAATTTCACTTTCTGACACCGTAGTTGTGTCAGACAGGAGTTGACAGTTGACGGCCACTTCTGTACAATTTGCGCTGTCTTTGCCAGTGTGCGTAGCCGCAGTGCGACGCTGACATGTGTCACGCTCATCCCATATTCCACCCAGGCTTGCCATTTTGACGTTGCTCAGTGGCTAACCATAGCTCCAAAATGCAGCAAAACCGCATGCCGAAGCTGTCACGTGGCCGCTGAGATGTTGCCGCAGGACAGCCGTTGAAGTGACGGGTAGTTAGCAATTCACGCTCAGGCCACAGCACAAAGCCATTGTAGCGCCGCGACTGGCGTTTGGTTTGTTGAATATTTGAGGACAGATCTCGGGTCCGTTTGTTTGTGGATTTATTCATAGCTCGCAGTGCCATAGTGCCTACATTTATTGATAAGGAATGCTTATTTGTACTTAGTACTTACCCACCACCCATGCTCCTAGCCCCCTCTCGGTATACGGAGCTGCTCGCGGGAGATGCACGGGGGTTTGCTCATCGGCTCTGTTCCCCAAAGTGCAATTCTTGACTCCCTACAAATAGATTGTTTTTTTTTCATAATATTGCTTGCCTTGCGATTGGCCATTGTCTCACCTGGTGGAATGTGTAGACTTCGCCGACGATAGAGCACGTTTGCCTAGAAGGTACCTATTCACCCTCGATTTGAAGATTCCCAGGTTGTAGGTATCAGGGAATACATACCCTGGTAGAGTATTCCACACTTTGAGTGTACGTATGATAAAGTGCCGAGAGTGTGCATAGGAGTAAGTATAGGCTGCTAAAGGTAATCGGGGTTATTGGGTGACTATCAATGCCCATTAATGATGTATGGTTAATCGGGTGCGTTTTCCTTAACCCCAAATGGGTTACTGCCTGCTCACAAAGAACATGAAAGACGCCAGAATAGCAATCACTTTTCACGTGGTATTATGTAAGAGAGAAGTACCTCCCCGGTCGTGCTGATCCAATTTGGCTGTAAAGAGTGTGCAGACAAAAGTGTACTCGTTATTACCTCTTAATTCTTACCCCTACTACTTTAGGAGGACAGTGAAGGTGAGATAATTAGATGTAGGAACATACTGCTGGATGTCCTCTTTGAGGCACATTGGTGTCACATCACCAATTTCCTGACTGTGACCAGTTATTATATTTACTATGTACATAACAGTGCTCAATAAATACAGCTTACTATATACGTACACAGTATACACATAGACCTGGTAAATTTATGAATTACAACCAATATTTTAAAGGTATCAAATAGCGATATCTGTTGGTGATACCGATACGTAATATCGATGCCGTGTATGAATATTGAAGGTCCGTTGAAAAACGTTTTTAATAGCGTGTGGAATACGAGCTTGGACTCTGCCGTCGCCCATAAATATCAGTACAATCACAAGTGGCAGATTCATTGACGTCTGTGCCATTCCCCAATGGGCTTCACAAACAGTATCCACACGACTCTCCTCGCACTCCGACATTTAGTTTTTTTTATAGCATAATAGGACAAACAAGCAATCGGAGCCACCAAATGACTGCGATATTTACACTACAAAAGCCCATTAACATCTGTACGCTTGCGAATACCCTCCTTCACCTCATTCCTCCCCCATTGTTTTAGTTAAAAATACTGTGAATTAAAAAGCCTTAGGGTCATACAGAGAATCCTATTAATCTAATGGAACCATAAGATTTCTGTGTACAGCGCCACGCTTTGTAATTAAAACGGCATTCCCTTACTTATTTCGAATTGCATTCGTTGAAGAGTTGAAGAAAAATCCGTACGCCTCTAGTAAGACGAGGGAACAAGCTTCTAGACTGCCACGCTAACTAGTGGCTGAAATGTGAACCTTATGCTAGCAAATGTCGTTTGTACGTGTGATATGACATATGTCATGCTGTCGCGTTTCGTGCGGTGTGTATGTAGCCGGTGGCCCATGGAGGTGGGAGGAGGAAGGGGGGCAGCGCATCTGTATAGTCTATATGCCGATGTCTATGGGCGTCTAGTCATGAAAATGGCTACAACTGCTCGTTTGCCCCCCCATACCATAAAAAAAAAATATGTCAACATGTCATTGTCAAAGTCTTTTACTTAGTGTGCTCTTTTGGTCTACGTTTTATGCACGGTCTCTATTGCCATCCTATATTGTATCGGGATTGGGAGGGTACGAGCGGGGAGGTACCTCTCTCTCAAATGACACCGGCGTAAATAGGCATATACATGTCGTTTATGGTGCAGTTACTCAGAGGCCAGTAGTCCAATGGAGGAAAGGACGCTAACGCCTCTGCGTGACAATCATACGTATGTCCATGGGCATTAATAGTCTTCAACTGCTTGTTTGCCTCCTAAACATAAAACTTAACTTCGTTCGTTACCAGAGGCTCCCCTGACAGCAATTGTTTGAAGTAAAACTTCTATACGCTTGACATGGGGAGTAAGCTGGCGAGAGCGTTACAAAAATCACACATCAGGCGGAGCCAATGGAAGTAGTCATTCGATTTCAAAATTCAAATTCGATTTAAATGAAACTTTTTTGTATTTAAGGAATAAATATTATTTGACATGTAGTGAATTTGTGTATTAAATAAGAATTAAGTTTTACTTCTTTTCTTGTGTGGTCTAAATCACACACTTTTTTTTAAACCATTCACTTCGTGAAAATTAGAAAGTTGAACCTTCAAACATGTGCATCCCACATTAGTGAGGACTCGCACCTCTATATAAACATGTAGAAATTCGGACGGGCGCGTCGGGGTGTGTGATTTAATTTTTATGGGTTAACGCCGCGCTGTCACTTGTTAGCTCATTACACGCCCCAACTTGTTATAACTGAACTTAATATTTAGCAGGTATACCCACAATACACGAGAATATATGTTTAGTTTTAGTAAGCGACGCATGTTGATAGATGTCGAATTGGCCTTGGAGCTGTCACTCACGTGATATCGTCTTAAAAGTCTAACAGCGTGAAAGAGCAAAACTTTTAAACTTGCGGATGTTGATGGACATCGGTAGTTATTGATTGTCCTCCTGTACTATAAAAAGTATATTAACGCCAGTTCCATAATTGGCCAGGCAGAAAGAGCTGAATGTCACCCATGTCTTGCACATTCACATCTCTCTTCATACAAACGCGTCCGTTGCGAAGACTGGCCGCCTTCGGACAGTACTCCATCGATCTGATGATATGTCAGTTATCAGTGTCGCCCTTCCCCGGTAGCTACACCCTTCCACATTTGCCCGAATTAAATGTAGCGGGTATGTGCACATGCGATGGATGCCTTGTTGGTATTGTCAATTGCACTTGGTGCACTGCTATATTGCAACCGTATCAGGCTGACTTGGGATGTACCAATCCCTCACTTGATACCGCCTCAAAGTGACAGCCTTGCTGGTCCTTTTTCGGTGGCCTATTAGAGGGAACAAAAGGAAACTTGATATAACAGAGTCTTCTGGCAGATGTTGATGGCTAAACGTGACAACCGCGAACAAACCAAAAAGAACTTTGAAAACATGAAGCAAAAAATTTGCATTGGCCACTGGCAAAAACACTGGCTCGACGGAGAAAAACATAAAAAACAAAATGTCACTTCAAATTAAGAACGTTTACGGCTAAACGAAAATAGGCGGTTCGTTTTTTAAAATTCATATTTAATGATGCGCTCCTGTACAGAAGTTTGGGGTTAACTGCTAATGGGATCTAAAGTGGCCAGGTATGCGACCTCGACGCCATTTTGTTCGTTTCACCGATGACAGGGCGCCCTTTTTTAATCTGCAATTTAACTTTCAAGATTATGAGCGGTATAAATGGAGTTTTTTTATCGCTTTGTGTAATCACTTAACTGTTTTAGGGTTCGCAGAATAGGTTTTCTGGAGAATAGGACGACTCACAGCAAGTCAAAAATGATATTATATTGGCTGTATATAGAAAGTTTGGTTGCTGGTACATACGAAGATTCGGCTATACCGAAAGGCATTGGGTTAGAGTACAATAAATTTCTTATGGATAAGAATGACTGTGCAATAAAAGACAGTCCCATTGCTGAATAACAGAAAAATCGGGCCAGCACTACCTGGGAGGTACCTCTCGCTCCCGTTTTATCGCCATGAAAGTGATGGCTATGCCATCGCCTTCCGTAAGGTTTGGTAGTAGACAATGCACCCATTAAGGGCCATGTGATAACCGGGCAGATGTTGATAGACTATCTTATCGATACATTTGCTGCGCCCCGCGGTTTCACCCCCTTAGAGGTTGAAATTTTAAAAATATTAACTCCAACTCATGGGCTCATGCACAACAACTTTGCTAAAGTTCATCACGTGATCAAATGCATAGTTTATGATTCTGTGAAGGACATACAGACACACATAAAGATTATATTACAGGTTAAGTCATGTCTGGCTTGCAGGGATCATGTGAGCGGCTTTTGCGTGCATGAGTAATGTAATAAATGCTTAAGAAGCCTCGTCATGAAGATCGTGTGGTGTGAACCTCGCTTAACATGTCGTGGCACAGGCAGGCGTAGTTCTTAATTGAATTTGTTATGATCGTAATTGGAATTAATCATATTGATAAATGACGATAGGGGAAGAAACCCTACGTTTGTGAAGCACTACAATACAATATATTTATTATTGAATTCAATAACTTCATAAATCTTATTAAAAATGTCGCTGGTGGTTTCGATGAAGAAAATATTGAAGAGGAAAAATATTCGTAGGGTCGGTTAGGAGCAATAGGATATCTTAGGAGGCAAACATTTTGTAAGAGGTAGTGCCTCGCTGCATGCATGCATGTAGCCAAATTAGGCCGGTGCTACCGGGGAGGTACCTCTCGCTTACGGCGTAAAGTGACAGGAAGTTGGCGGCTTGCTGTCGCGTTTCGTGCGGTATGTAAGTAGCCGGTGGCCCATGGAGGGGGGGGGGAGGAAGGGGTCAACGCATCTGTGTATAAACTATGCGGATGTCTAAGGGGGGGCGTAGACATGAAATTGGCTCCTACTGCTCGTTTGTCAGGAGCTTATTTATTACAACCGACGCTCATTATCATCCGCATACGCCTCCCCTACACCCCATCCCCGCAATGGGCCAGCCGGTGAAGGTCTGGACAGACAGACAAACAACATAGCGACCATATTAGCGTTGCGTTTTCCTTTTCACATACGGAACCCTACAACGTAGTTTACAAAGTACCTACGCTGCACCGAGCGCTGACAGTAACGTCGTAGATGACTTGCTGTTACCGTCGCGACTAACTTTTAATGAGCGACTGAAGTTCCCCGCCGCGAGCGCTCACGTTGAATGAACTGCTTGCAAACTGTGTATCCTGATGAAATTATACATACGGTACGATGGTTATTTATTTATTACAAAATACACAGCTGTATTACATTAATAATTGATATGAAAATATGTAACCAAACATAAGCCTTAACGGAAATACATTTTTTAAGCAAAACATTAAAAAAAGGAATGTTTCTTTTATTGTGCTTACTATACTATACGTCTGCTTCGTGGTATAGTGATAAGCGTGTTCAACCACAGACGTGAGGTCCAGGGTTTGAATCCCCGGGTCGGACCAAAAATTGTTATTGGGATTTTTCAATTTCTAATAACAGTCCGGAGTCAGGAAGTTGGCGGCGTTACACCCTCGTGTCTCGGAGAGCACGTTAAGCCGTCGGGCCTGCGCCTGATTTCTCTCAGGTCGTGTTGGACTGCCGTTCCATCGGAATATGAGAATGAGAGTATACACTATATAATATTATGTCCTGCGCAGATGGCTCGTCTATATAGAGACGTTCGCATTAGCCGAAATCGACGACATTACTATACTATACTTTTATAGTAACGAGCAGTCGGAGCGGTTTTCATGACACTCACAGACTGCATAGACGTTTTGCGGAGGCGTTGGCATCCTTCTTCCTCCTTGAGCCAGGGGTATCGTGTACCGAGGTACCTGCTCCGTCGTGCCGACCCATCTAGTGTCACTACTTCTTACTATATTTCAAGTGTTTCCTAGTAGTGTAATAATTAAAACGGTTTCTTTTGTTTACAGGTAAGTTTGTGTGCGACATCTTATTCCTGCCGTTACTTGAGGGCTTTCGGTGAGTCGCAGAGCACAGCTTACAACGTATTTATACGCAAGGATAGAGTGAAGATGGGAATACAGTCGCGCGCTCAGGTTTTTTTTTAAATGAGGGGGCAAAAATATACGACCTAGGGATTTTCAAGAAAAGAGCTTATTATTTCCTCAAAGGTCGGCAACGCATCTGTTAGACCTCTGGTGTTGCGGATGTCTGTGGGCGTTGGTGACATCTTTACATCAGGTGACATTGTAACGCACATGCGTTCCCCTCCTCTTCTCCAATGGGCTGCGGGCTACTCACAGACCCCACGAGCTCGACTAACACTTTACAGTATCACATTAGCGAGTTACGTCCCAGGATGTGGCGCCCCGATTCCGTTGCAATGTAGCAAGGGCACTACCTACGACGTAGGTGGTGTTCTGTCGGTGACAGTATGATCACTATACTGACTATCTCTCGTATAATATGTACCGTTTGTACAAAAAAACAGAATATATTATTTTCTTGTGCCAACTCCTACCTAGCTATATAGGCACGCTTTATTATCTCTCTACCTGGTACCTACTCTGGAAGACACCGCTACTAGCGGTAAGACCGCCGTTTTTGTGCATCACTCAATAGCATTAAGATGACTTTTTTTATTTTACCTCCTGGTCTAACTGGTCTAACGAAGACCGCTGATTAGCTTTTAATAATCATATTCTGCGAACATCCTAGTTGATGATTTTGTATTTTACTGCGTACGACATATGGTGTATATTCGGTTTGGTCGATTAACCTGCGTCATAGTCATTAAAATCTCAAGTACACTCAGTGACACAAGTGCCTATTATTGTATTATTGTCGCGCCATCTGTGATGAGTAGCGTTAAATGTTATAGCTCCGTAACTTTTTATAGCAGTGAAAGTCCTACCTGAGGGTTAATCACTTATGACCTTGGCAATAAGCGAATCACTACAGGTTTTGAAGGGTGTCTTAAATAAATAATTTATAAGGTACGTACCAGAAAGTGATTTAAAGAATACAAATAATGGCGAAACAAAAAGAAAACTAACTGGTTGAAAAGTTTTAATTATAATATTCTCTTAGAATATAATATCGGCAGAGCCTAACTAACCTACGCAGGACATATTATAGTGCGGCAGGCGTACAGGCGGAAGTGCACTCTTTGTTCCCCCATCCCTATAATAGGACTAGGGCTGTTCGATACTACCGCTTAGGCTCTCGCCGCTCCGAGGCACAGGGACAAAATAACCTTAAGACAGAGATCAGACTTAAAAGGACTTACTTAATTTTTTGATACAAGTATCGAGTAAATATTCCAAGCTAGGATATCAAGGCTACTTTACAAAGAAACATACATACAAACATCAAAACAACAATCTCACTATCGCAACATAGACATAATTAACACAATTTCCACTCAACAAACCCCAGTAACAGATACAGTCGCGGATATAATCCGATATCCCGAGCCCGCGCAGATGCGCCGCTCACTGCAGCCGGCTAACACAATTTGTTGTCTCCACCGACTTCACCGCGCGACTGTACCAACTGTTGCCAAATGTTCTACGTCCTTTGCAGATGTGGCTATATTGCGCTTTATCTGCGCTTGCGGAACGTATGAGTAAGGCCAGTAGCTAGTACTATCGTGTAGTAACTATGATTTTATTATAAGGATTATTTTTTAATTATAAAGGATGATGATGATGATGATAATAGTTTTCAGAATGTTTGTCTTTAGGTATGTCCCGGCTAAACTCAAAAAGTACTGCATGGATTTATTTCAAATTTTGTATGAATATTTATTTTATTATTACGATATATACAATGTGTTTCAGTACCGGTGTCGGAGACTTTAATGGTATAAAATATGGCACTTTTCATCGACAAATTGCTGTTTGAATTCGTTTTTGCTCTCACTGTTGTAAATTGGCCGTCATTTTGTTTTTTTAGTTACCAAAACCGGGCTCTCGTACTAATTCGACCACCACTAGTCGTGTTAATATCGTATATTTATAAAAAAGATCTCATTCGATAGCCTAACGTATAGACAATAATAACACAACGATTATGTTATAATTATTATGAAAAACGAAATTAAAAAAAATATTTAAAACTAAAAAATTTTGAATTTTTTGTGTAATTTTTTAATAATTGGCTTTTTGTGAAAAATCTAGCACATTAAACTGCTTATTTTTTATTTTAAAACGATAGAAGAGAATGTTTTCTACAATTTAATACTACACCTCTTTGCTCCCAGTGAGATAGTTTAGAAGTTACAAATTTTTTTATAAGACCCTTTTTATTGCTTATCTACGGGGCAGTTGAAAAAAATGCAAAAGTGTGTACCAAGGTAATTTAATATGCATGTAATATACATTGTAATGTAGTTACAACCATTGCTCAAAGTGATCTCCGTGATGTTGCAGACATGCATAGCTCGTAGTGATACATTTTGTGTAGAACGTCGCATCATATCCTTGTTTTCTCGTAATTCATTCCCAGCTTGCAAAATTTTATGTTAATTTTTATTAATTCTTCACGCGTATTTGGCACGTCGATATAAACTCTTTGCTTCATTGTGCCCCACAAAAAAGTCAAGTGGGTTTAAGTCCGGTGAACGGGGAGGACAAGAGATGGTTCCACCACGCCCAATCCATGGAGTGTAATGTTGATTAAGATAATTGCGCACGCTTGCTGCAATGTGGGCCGGAGCACCATCCAGCTGCAGTAGCATCCCACTTTTGTAATTTAATGGTAGCTCCAGAAGTGCGTCGCGAAAATCAGTTTCAGTTCAGTCAGTTCAGTTAGTTATACCGTTTCTTGGTGCGAAAATTTAAGATTGAGGTCAAACATGAAAATCCTAAAATCGTTCCTATTTATCGTAGAGCTACGAGACACGGATCATTTGATGCAGAAAAATAAACTGACTCCAATGGTGTAAAAAAATCATTTGCATCATTGCGTCGATATTATCTCGATATGCGACTAAAACCGCGGGACGCAGCTAGTACTCCATAATGGGATGATAACCTCTCGGATTGTGCCCCAAGTTGCAATGAAAGTCCAAGAGCTCGGACGAATTAAGTTTCTCTAACAGCGGCCTGTTAGCTGGTTCAACTTTTAATCTGGCTCTTTAACTAGCGCTCAGTCCAGTAACTGAACTGGGCTCATTTATCCTTATTAATTTAATTATTTGTTTGTTCCTGTTAGTGGTTTCATGGTGATACAAACTTTATTCTTCTTGCCTTACCAAGTCGGAAGAATGGTTATGTTTAAGGAATGTTATTTCTTAGGACACATTATATGGGTGTTTATTATTTTGATGGTATATTGCTTTTATTTATCTCATCCCCTTAATAAGCTACTACACTCTTCAACAATTTTGTTTTATCCTTCCAAAAAAACTATTGATAGGTTGGAAAAATAAATTTTGATCACGTATGCAAAATAAAGTATTTTCGCGTACCTTATTGTTTTCATAAAGTATAGAGTACAATTGCTTGAAATAACATACATTACATTAAATACATGATTATAAAGTTACGTGTGGCAACCCTATATACAACCCTGAAAAACATAAAAGTGATATTAGTATGGAGCAGCTATTCCATTTTGTGTGCCATCCCTCGCGGTTGGGGATACATTCAATTTTACAAATCGATTACTCTCGATACTCGTTTTCGTGCCATTCGAATTATTGGCTCACCTCCCCGGGGAGCCACCTACTTTGATAACTGTCGGGGTATTAAATGTCCCGGCTGCGGAGCGTGGAGGTAAGGAGAACAGTCTCGTGCGGAGGACACTTGGATGTGTCTATTTGTTTAATGTATCTGTAGACTGGAGGCAGAGAATAATAGTAGGAAATTCCTCCGGTATGGAGACTTTTTTTTATGATATAGGAGGGTAAACGAGCAGCCGGAGCCATTTTCATGACTACCGACGCCCACAAACATCCGCATAGAGGATATACAGATGCGCTGCCCTCCTTTCTCCTCCCACCTCTATGGGCCACCGGCTAGTTACATACCGCACGAAACGCGACAGCACAGCTGTCACTTTACGCCAGTCTCGTGTAGGCGAGAGGTACCTCCCCGGTGGTGCCGGCCCATTTCGACTGCATGCAAGCATGCAGTGTGGCACTACCTCTTACCAAACAACTTCGTAATTT
>LUGF01050180.1:12442-30132 GCA_001625245.1 Calycopis cecrops
TCCATCGTTACTTTAGGAGAAAATCCTTCCGCACATTACTTTTTTGTGAAACCAGCTACCATTTTTAGTATGTACTATTTGATGGGATAGAGATCTTCAAATGAAGGTCTTTTTACCTCTGAAAGACTAGCAAAGTATGTGTAAAATAAATTACATTAGCAGATTCAAATAACATAAGACGCACGAAGGATACTAAGGTAACGTAGTAAATTGTGTTCCAAATTGTATTGTATGATGGTTGACGTTAATAAAGTCAACTATCATACAATACAATTAGATATCTTCGAAAGCCCTGTTACACCTGTTAAAACATTAAAAGTAGTAGGTACAATCAAACATTCCTAATGTTGCAATCTCGCTCTACGTAGCCTGCCGCCTGTGGTATCGTGGTATTTTACGAATTATAAACACGTATGAGCTAATTAGGTTTCATGCTGAACAAATAATCGTTTAATTGTGTTACGACGAAAAGATCTTATGGATTAAGGACTCCAAGGAAATAATGGAAATTATTGTCAGTCACATGAGAAACTTTTTTTAGCACTTATTTTATAGCAAACGAGCAGTCGGAGCCATTTTCATGACTACCGACGCCCATATGTCTATGCATATGTCTATCTGCATAGAGGCTATACAGATGCCCTCCTTTCTCCTCCGACCTTCATGGGCTACTTACACACCGCACGAAACGCGACAGCACAGCTTTACGCCGGTCTCGTGTAAGCAAAAGGTGCTTTTCCGGTCCGATGCATGCAAGTACGCAGTATTTTCTTACTTTTACTTGCAGTTTCTTAAAAAAATCTAAAAAAAAATACCTAAAAAACCAATGAAACCTTTTTTAAATATTTATTTTCACCACAGTTTTTCGTTTTTTTTTATTTGTTTTTTTTTAAGTTTTATTAACTATTTTACTGCTTACTTTATTACCTACTTATTTTATTACTAGAGCTTTTTAAAATAAGTCCATAACCGATTGTAAATGTGCAGATACTGCTTCTGGGTCATATCACTGGATTACTAAAAATAGGCTTACATTATATTATTGTTATACAAGATATCATTTGTAAGAACGGTGTCATGTCGTGGCCCATTTTGAACTAATCAGAATATACCTAAGTTTCTTATATCAAATTTGTGTTTGTGTTCATTTATTTCTTATATCATGTGATACAGGCACACAGATTATATTATTTTATAATTAAACAACTCGGAATAAATATTTAACTTTATTTCAAACAACAACAAACAAAGATATATGAAATTAAATATACTATCAATACTATTTATTTATTTATTTATTTATTTATTTATTTAAGGACATCAACAGTACATGCATAAATACAATATAACAATAAGTTCTGATATAAAAGCAGTTCTGATGCGTGCACTTTTACAGGTGCCACAGCATTTGTATTAAGTCGATATTTAGAATGTAGTCAGCAAGTAAATAGTAATTTCAATGTAAATAGTAATAAGTCAAGAAAATAAAATAAAATTATGTGTTAAATTAAATTAATGAAAATAAACTTGCAGATACCTATATGCAAAATGTTCAGATTCAAATAAACAATGGATTCAAATAAATAAGATAATAATCAAATAGGATAATAAAAAACTTAAGATTAGATTAGTATCAAAGAATTAATAGGTTAATTAATTAATTGGACCGACATGGATTTTTTTTTTTTTAGTATTTTTTAAATTATAATAAAAATTTAATATTTTTCTTTTGTACTGGCTGAAAGTGTCATGAAATATGTCTATGTCGACAATGACGCTGGTAATGGCGTTATATCCCGTACACATACGTGCGATCGGCGCTTGTTCGCCTAAATTAGTTCTAGATGGAGGACCGCGCAAAAGCTTGACAATAGGATGACGAGGTAGGTTATATGGGATGTCCATAGATAAATGTTGCAGAAGTTCACAACATTTGGTCTGCCCGTTGACTACTCTATGTAAAAGGATAAGGTCATGGATAGACCTCCTATCTTTAAGTGCGAGAGTTTTAAAGAAAGCTAGGCGCTGGTCATATGAGCTCCTATGGGAGATGCCGCTACACGTGTATGCCAGATGTCGAGTGAACGATCTCTGAATACTCTCGATTCGCTGCGAATGCGCCAGACTTGAGGGATTCCATATAGAACAAGCGTATTCAAGACGACTGCGTACTAATGTATTAAAAAGTAATATTTTTGTGCTGTGATGAAACCCTTTGCTGTTACGTTTGACGAATCCTAAGGTTTGGCCAGCCTTACTAACCATGTTATCTATATAGGAGGTATAACGGAGTTTCGTATCCAGAATGATGCCGAGGTCTCTGATTTCGTCAACTTCTTTCAGTAGTGTACCTCCTATGCTATATGTTGAAGTGTATGGTAGTCTTTTTCTAGTGAACTTAATATGGTAGCACTTATCGGGGTTCATTGTCATTTTGTTTGAAATGCACCACTCACGTAGGTTGTTTACGTCATTTTGGAGGAGTAGGGAGTCTGAGCGTGAGGAAACATTTCTGTAAATTTTTAAATCATCAGCGTAAAAAGATAAATGGCTGTGTTTTAGAACACGGGAAATGTCGTTAATGAATAACAGAAACAGGATGGGGCCAAGGTGTGTACCTTGTGGTACTCCTGAAGTAGCGTGGTATACCCTCGAGTCGTGCCCGTTAATACTCACCACTTGTGTTCTTCCCTCAAGTTAAGAGGATAACCATGCTAACAGTGATCCAAAAATACCGCATGCATCTAGTTTGGATACTAATAGTGAGTGGCTTACTTTGTCAAAGGCGCTGGAGAAGTCAGTGTATATGGCGTCCACTTATAAACCAGCGTCAATTTCACGTGACAGGTGGGATGTGAATGAGAGAAGGTTAGTCTCGATGGAGCGGCCCTTCCGAAAACCATGCTGTGCATCATTTAGTTTTGGTTCAATGTGATGTGTTAGCAAGGGGCAGAACAGAGACTCAAACAATTTTGAAAACCCCGATAGTATTGATATTGGTCTGTAATTTGAGATATTACTTTCATCGCCTTTTTTATAGATAGGGACTATGTGAGCTTTCTTCCAGATCACAGGAAATTTACCTAGATTTAGTGAACGATTAAAGATGAGATGTAGAGGTAATGCCAGCGCAGACCCGCATCTTTTTATAAAGACTGGAGGGATTCCGTCGGGGCCGGCTCCTTTGTAGGTGTTTAGTGTTTTTATTTTTGTGATGACGTCTTCTATGGATATGCTGATGCAACCCAACGATTGGAATCCGCAATGAGGAGGAGAAGGAGGGATGTTATAGGTGTTAGGCGTATCGGGTGAATACGTTGATGAGAAATGGTGAGCAAATAGGTTAGCGATATCGGGACCTGTGTTTGCGCTAAGCTGGCCAAGAAACATTTCTGAGGGTATAGAAGATACTCCCTTGCGTTTGTTCTTAATATGCCGAAAGAACGCTTTGGGATTTTCACGTATATTATCCTCTAGCCTCCTCTTGTAATCGCTGTAGCATCGGTTGAATAATTTTTGACTACGGTTTCGCAGCGTATCGTATTCGAGTTTATCCCTAGGGTTATTGTATTTTAAGAACCTTCGTCTTACTTTATCCTGTTCTGATCTTAACCGGATTAAATCTTTCGTGAACCATGGTGGGTGACGTGATTGGCCCTTTTTGCGTTTGGGGACGTAAGCTTTAATACCGGTATGCAGTGTATTAGTTAGACTTTCAGCCATATTATCGACATCGTTACATAGAGAGAAATTTTCGGTCCAGTTAATTTTACATAAATCTTCATTGATTTTGGTATAATCAGCTTTAAAGAAGTTGTATTGTTCATGACATTTTCGGTGCAAATGTTGGGCGTACGCAAAGGATGTACTTAACAATAAACTAGGATGCCTTGGGTCTAACCTACTAATACATTCAGGGGGCTCAATTATTTTAGACTGCCTTATAGTGCTTAATACCAAATCCAACATTTTGTTGTCGCAATTAGGCACGTTATTGAATTGATACAGATTATTTAAGCAGATGAAGTCTGTAAGAACGCAACCCAAAGCATTATTATCACTGGAGGGTAACATGTAATTGTGCTCATTATGGCTAGACCAATTGACAAAACCCAGATTGAAATCACCGAGCAATATGACATCATCTACGAGATCTAGTATATTGCTCGCATTATCCAGAAATTTTGTTAACTGGTCCAAAGTAACTGGCGGTGGGAGATAAACCACACAAATCGCGACTTTTTTCGGTTGGTTATCGATATTTATATTTATTACTACCTATAGATCTTCGCAGTTTGTTTCCCAATTCAATACTAATACTACACCTATTTCACTTAGCATTTCTTAATTTTTCAGCTTATTCTAATGATAAATTTAGTTAAGGGAATGTGAATATTTCCTCCATTGACGTCAGCAAAATTATCAATGCAGATGAGTTGCTCTCCTTTCCTCCTCCCTTCCTATGGGCCACCGGAAACTTACAAAAAGCGCAAAATGCGACGACTTCACTGTCACTTCATAGAGTGAGAGGTACTGCACATTCGGCTTCAATGAATCATGCGCCTCTCCTAAGTATTTATTTATTTTCTTATTCCTTTGGCCCCATTTACTAAACCTAGTGAAGGTCACTCAAATAATATTTACGTCAATTGACGCTTGTACATGAAAATGAATATTTATGATGAAATAATTTATGATGATTATCTTCTTTAAGAAAAAAATAAACATCATAAGGTTTAACCTCAATTATACTGTAATTATCACACATTAAAACAATGACGTGTAGGGAAAATACATTATTTAACCCACCGTTGGTGTAGTATATGTCCGTGAGACCGGGTTATGCAAAAAAAAATATATTTCTTTCACTGTTCAAGGAATCACATTGCTATTTCGAATATCTACAATAAACAGCTACAATAAAATAAGTTATTTTATACCCCGTACCAATAGAATAGCCAGCGACATCTTAGTACCTCAAATGCTTACAGTCCTTTGTTTGTGTTACGTATTTAGATAAAACTTTTATTATTATTTATAGTTTGTAGCACATTTATGTATTTGTTATTCTGATTGTGAACTGCACATTGAAACTGCAACATTGTTTCAGTTGTCTGCCAGTCTGTTTGCAGTGTTTGTAAGGCCGACGCAGACGAGAGATTTTTGTCCCCTAAAATAGATCGCTTACAACTGTATCGAGTAACGCAAATCAGGGATTAAAAGTACGCGGTATTTTACGTAGATAGTAAAATCCCTCCTCTGTGCTAGCCTTTATTGATTTATTGTGAAATTGATCAGCGATAGTTCGAACATCTGATGCAGAAAGATATTTCTAATAAAGGTATATTATCAAACTTATCGCAAAACTGATCTGGAAAGAATTTTGAACTGGAAATTTTCACACAAGACCACATACAAAATTCATAGTGTAAAGTGTATACAAGTGCTGTTTTAGTTTGTATCTATGGTGTTTATTTTATGCTATGTGAATAGTAATTAGATACCAGACTGCTGAGATGGTGAGACTGTTTATTGAGTGAACCTAAATATTAAACATATACTCAAAGACTAGGTTGATATTGTTCCCAAAAACTGATCCATATTATATCAAAATCACAGACAGTTGAACTTGCCCATATTATGTCATAGAGAAATACGTAACACATAGAATACACAATTAGATATATATAGAAGAAAGAATAAAAAATATATAGAAGAAATACATAATTATAATTTTTTTTGTGGTAAATGGTGAAGTCTAATGAGACACTTGTCCTAAATATACAAAAAAAAGGTAGGCATGCTTTGGTCCCGTGCACCTGGTACGGCTCGAGTTTTTATGTTTTGAAGATGTGATTTTAGTTCTATTATTATTTTGGTTTTATGTTTTTTTTTTACTTATCTTCCTTTATTTTATATGTTCCAGGTCATAAGACTAACTCAGACTAATTTTATTGTTAAATATAGAAGATGTTTCCCAATTTTTCATTTTCCAACAAGTATTATTGAAATACCTTAAAATTTCAACGCATGGAAGTATATTGTCTAAAGTTAATAAAATATATTTAATTTTTGAAATACTGTTACTTAATTTATTAGAAAGTACTTTACTTTAATTATTTTACAATAAAATCCACATTGAGAGTAAATTACATAACAAAAGTTAGAATCATAAAACCCGGTGCGTGAGACCGGGGTCACCGACGGTGTCAGTCAAATACGCCGTCTAATCAAATGGGTTAAATAATAAATTTTTTTTATATTATAATTTCCGTGACCTTCGTTGGTAAATTAAATATATTACTGTATAAATAAGCATTACATTTTAGTTGTTCTAAAAGAGCTTTAAAATCTGCTCTCACCTTAACAAGTAAGAGAGAAATAGTATACACATCATACGTTTATTTTAAAAGGAATCGGAATCACAAATAATAGAATATAAAATTTATTCATATAGAAAAATTGTCTAATCTTTCTAATTATTTACAAGTAACAGTTGAAGAATGAAGATCATTGTTATGATGTTACTATATTGTAGTGCTGCGATGGCGTATGAAGATCTGCAGCACCAGCCCATGGTCGCAATACTAAATGATAAGAAACTATTTGGTGAAGTATTCGGGTGTATAGTGGACGTGAACCCCTGCGAGAACGAGTTTGGTGCACACCTCAAAAGTGAGTTTCCTTTATTCTTCATGACCATCGTAAGACATTTCAATTCTTTCAAGAGGTTTGTAATTTGAATAAATCCCTTAATCTGAGGATGCTAAGAAGCTGTTGGAGTTTTTTGAAAACTAGACTTTTTGAAGAAGTATTAGAAATAGAAACTCTTTGCGGACATCGAAATAATATTTATTATGATGATTTTTACTTTTTTTATAGTAGGTATAGGCGAGGGGTCAAACGACCAGTCGGAGCCATTTTCATAACTACCGGCGCCCATGGACATCTGTATAAAGGTCATGCAGATGCGTGACCTCCTTACTCCTCCTAAGGCTAACTACATACTATGTACTGTGATATTTCCGCTCCAGACGTATATGGGGTTACGTAGTCTGGTAGATGTGGAGCGGTATCACCTGAAAAACCTGAAAAACCTAGCTAATGTTCCCTACCACTCTTTCCCATCTGGGTTACATTTAAATAGATATAAAACCACATAACTATTAATATTATTTATTTCTGAACTTTCTTATATTAATACAATTGTTATTTATAAGCCTAGTTTAGAATATGTACATTGCTCTTTACGGCTCGGAGCCCAATCTCTCTCTTACATAAAAATCTTTTCTTAACCTGTCAAAATACAATTCTTTTCACTTTCGTTCTATATATTTTTGAATTCAAACCTATCTTTTTATCAAACAAAGAGGACTTAAGTAAGCTGTAAGTATGGAGGAAACTCCATACGTTACAGTACCGCACGAAACGCAGGTATCGTGTAAGCGTGTGCGTGTACCTCTCTTACCTGCGCGGTCGTGCCGGCCCAATTCGGCTTCATGCATCCATTCCGCGTGGCTCTACCTCTTCCGACGTATGTTTCAGGTCATGTTGTTGAAATTATGTCAGACGCCTGCAGAGAATGTGATAATCCACACAAACATTACGTTCATGCAACAATATCTACGTTGAGGAATGATTTTCCAGAGCTGTACAAGAAATTTGAAGAGAAGTATGATCCCAGCGGAGTACTTATGAAGAAATTAGACGAAGCTATGATTAAATATGCATAATAATCATGATAATAATATATATTACTTATTTTTCAAACTTGATAATAATGAACACCGTAAAATACCTAGTATATTAGTAGTTGAAAATTTTGACAATTTTGTGAGCAATTAACTTTATTATGTAGGTATCTAATTAACTTAAATTAGATTATAAATGTTTATATATATACGTATATCTATATATATAAAACTCAAATGTGACATAGCCAGCTATCAACGCACAACCCAAACCACTGGACGGATCAAGCTGAAATTTGGCATCCAGGTAGATATTACGACGTAGGCATCCGCTAAGAAAGGATTTTTAGAAATTCAACCCCTAACGGGGTGAAATAGGGTGTTGAAGTTTATATGGATTTCTAAGAAACTAAACGCGGGTGAAACCGCGGGGCACAGCTATTCATAGATATAGATAACAAAATGCATTAACATCCCGATACTATGTTGCTCTACGTACAGACTTGGCATTTGTCGTCCTTTTCTTAAAGATTTTTTTTTGAGTCCTGAACTATTAAAGATTGCGTAAATCAAATCCTTTCTGTAAATATTATTTTGTAATTGAAGTTATGTCTTTTACTCAATTTATAAACAAATTGATATAAAAGTCTTTAGGTATTGGTATCTACTAAACCAGCCTTATTTTTTTCACAAAATAATGTAAGTTATCAAAAGAAAAAATACAATACTTATTTGAAGAAAAAAATTAAACACAAAAAATGTGTGTGCTTTAGACCTCACAACTGAAACTAAAACTTAATTATTGATTTTCATTACCGTAGTTACAATGACATAACATGTCATAGCCCATGGAGGTGGGAGGAGGAAGGAGGGCAGCGCATCTGTATAGCCTCTATGCGGATGTTTGTGGGCGTCGGTAGTCATGAAAATGGCTCCGACTGCTCGTTTGCCCTCCTATACCATAAAAAAAAAATATGATATTTATTTTTCGAACACAAAAAAAGTTTCACTTAAATCAAATTTTAATTTTGAATTTGAATGACAACTTCCGTAGGCTTCGCCCGATGTGTGATTTTTTGTAACGCTCTCGCCAGCTTACTCCCCAAGTGCGCGTATAGAAGTTTTACTTCAAAAATGCGCATATTACGTAATGAAAAATTTTAAAAACAATAACATCGGTAATCGCCAGTATATTGGCAAGATATATTCTTAACGACTCTACATCATAAATCAAACTCGGCTTTCCTGTTTCATTCCGTTAGTATATTATACAGGTTACTTTTTGGTCACCGGCCAAATTTTAATATAAGGAAGTAAACATCAAGCCAAAAGTGTGTTTTAAATTTTATCCTCTAATTATAACACTTTGTTAAATAAAAATCGATTTGAAATGGTCCTTAAAATACATTGATTGTTGTTCATACGCGAAATGTTTCGACTTCAAGGTGAGTGACGTCGGTCGGGACGTGCAGAAAGTAGAATAAGTACCAAAAACATAACACGCACTTGTCTTGCTTCTTCTGCATTTATATCTCTCATTATCTATAATTATTTTAATTCCCATAAATACACATAACATATTTTTTTATACCACGATTTCCAATAGCAAAATAAATATTATTCCACTGGCTAAAAAATCTTTTTATAATTCAGACTTGTCTTTTTATTTCTCAACTCAAATTTTAAGGAATAATAAACGCGAAAAGGTTTCAAACTCCTTGAAAATGTAATTACAATACAGCAAAGCAGTAATGTATGAATAGGTTAGAGTATGTAATCCGTCGTTTTCAACAATGTCTAAATATTGTTTTTTTTTTCAATAATGTGAGTACAAACGACACATACTCGTATGTATGTATATAAATATAAATACTACCTGCCCGACAGACGTTGACTTGTCATTATTGAAAAATATGTTGTCGGGATAACGTGTAACAATGAGCCCGAATTGTCAACCCGTTAGTTTATCCTACAATATTGTATATTCAAGATACCGACTGCAGCTCCATATGCTGATTTACAAATCTAAACCATCCTTGGCGCCACCCAAACTTAAAAAAATTATATTATAATTGGTGCGCTCTTCCTTGGTAATTTTTGTGTTTACTTATATATCTGAAGTTATCTACATTGTTCATTTAACTTGTTCTTTAATGTTTGTTAAACTGCATGCAACTGCAATAGGTAAGAGAGAACTTTAAATCAATAATTTTTTGTGATATTGTCTTTTCGGTGAATAAAATGTTTCTTATTGCTTTCTTTTAATTTTTAGATTAAATCAAAAGAAGAATGAAATTAATAATCACAATATTGGTATATTGTGTTGCGGCGATGGCGTATGAGGATATCAACGACGACTACCTTAAGAAAGTACTGAACGATGAAACACTATTGAGAAATTTGTTCGGTTGTGTCGTGGATGTGGATGTCCCGTGTGATGAATTTGGAGCACATCGTAAAAGTTAGTACTTATAAGGTTTTCTATTTCCTTTTTAATTGTGAATTGAAATGAATATAATTCCAACAAAAAAATCGGTAGTCTGTTTGTGGACGACACTTTTACGAAATAACGTCTAAGGGCGACAAAAGAGCAACTAAATGAAGTGTGTGCTTTGGACCACACAACTGAACTAAAACTTAATTTTTGACTTAATACACAATTTTTTTTATTTAAATTATTTATTTATTTAATTTAAATTACCGTAGTTACAATGATATAACAATATCATCACTCACTCAAATCGAATTTGAACTTTGAATTTGAATGACAACTTCAATTGGCCTCGCCCGATGTGTGATTTTTGTAACGCTCTCGCCAGCTTACTCCCCTTGTCAAGCGCTTATAGAAGTTTTACTTCAATAAACAAAACGTGTGCTTACTGCAGGTGCAAATATAAGTTAGTCTAATTATATCAATTAATCGAATCACTCGTTGATAGTCTTCTGGGTGCACATCGCACTTGTCCATTTTATTTTACTGCCTAATTTATATAAGTATACTAGCTGCGCCCCGCGGTTTCACCCGCGTAACTTTCGATCCCGTAGGAATATCGGGATGATCGATTCTCAGACCTACTCAATATGCTCACAAAATTTCATGAGAATCGGTCAAGCCGTTTCGGAGGAGTATGGCAACGAAAACTGTGACACGAGAATTTTATAATTATTAGATAAATAAGAAATCGAATGCATATTGCTTTCTATTTATTTTTTAATTGTCTGTCAAATTTGCTATAATTTAGTAATTTTAAAGATTATATAAATTACTAGCTTTCGGCCGCGGCTTCGCCCGCGTGGATTTCGGATTTCAAAAATGGTTCAAAATTTTAACTTATTATGTTAATCTGATATGACTACTATATTACTGTAAAGTTTCATAAAAATTCGTTCAGTAGTTTTTGTGTAACAAACATCTTTACAAACTTTCGCATTTATAATATTAATAGGATTTAGTATGTATTTAATCAATTACAAAATATGGTTTCCATTTGTAATCGTCACCAAATGTATTGTATTATCATTTTAAATATGTTTTCAGGTCACATTGATGAAATCCTGAAGGACGGCTGCAGAGAATGCGATTATGTACAGAAACACAACATACATGCACATGTAATTAAGCTAAGGAATGATTTTCCAGAGTTCTACGAAAAATTTGAAGCAAAGTATGATCCCAGTAGAAAACTTCTTAAGTAATTAGATGAGGAGATGATGGAATACACACAATAATGAATTTGAAATCGAAATCAGCCGTCCGATATAGCCGTCCACGCCGAACGAGGCCTTCGTTCGTCCTGCAATAATATATTAATAAAAATAGAGTTATGATGAAATGAAAACAGATTTATTTTTGAAAATACATATTATTAGAATTTAAAAAATAATTAGAAAAAAAGAACCCTTACTACTTAAAATATATATTAAACAAAAGAGTATTTTGTTTTTTTAATTAATTGTTTTATTTTATATTTTTAATTTAGGATAACAAGACCGCAAAATTAACAATTACGATTGACAGCATTTTCTTTATCTGGAGGACTACTTTTTGTTATCAGTCTTGAATACTGAGTGTACCACATGAGGATGAATAAGTGAAAATTGATAATAAGTCGACCCTTGTTCTCTTTCATATTTGTGCTCTCGCTTCTCTTTGGCCATCTCGAGGATTCATTCATCCTGCCGATGTAATAGACGCACCATTCCTGAAATACCTATCCACAAAACTAATTATTTCTAAAACTCCTTCACTGTCCTTAGATTAGTCATGTTTGTCTGTATGTCGGTACTCGGTCTGCCCGTCCGTCCGTCCGTATGTTACAGCCATTTTTTTCCGAAAGTATTGGGCCTTCATAGTTAAACCTTTGTAGGTGGATATATTCTGTGAACCGCTACTCAAGGGCACTCCATACATAGAACTGAATCTAAAAAAAATTTTTTTCATCCAACCTGTGTGTGACCAAAAATGTTCAGTTCTGCCCCTGGGTTTATTGCGCAGTGGAAGGTGGTATACTCAGGGTACAAGTCAGAATGAACTTTGTCTGCGATTACGCAGAGCCAAATTAGATTTAAATAGGTGGTACCTGGTGTCTCCGGGGTCCGGCATAATATATATCACATCATATACTAATATTATAAATGCGAATGTAAGTTTGTTTGTTACCCTTTCACGCGAAAACTGCTCAACCGATCATCATGAAATTTTGTACACATGTTCTTGGAGGTATTAGAAGTAACATAGGATTTTATCCCGAAAAAATGTTCCTGAGGGATGCCATGGAATGATTTTCCACGATATCGAAATTTACGCGGGCGAAGCCGCGGGGCGCAGCTAGTTAACCTATAAAACTAATGGCCATAAATTTCAAGCGTGTAATGAGATATACTTAGCCTTCCGTGAAGCAGCAATCGGCCGACAGATGCATCTGCAGAAAGCTTCGTCAAGCGGGTTCTTAATAGTCTTTTATTCAACTTATAATCAAACACAAATCACTCAAAGTTCAGTTAGTTGGACAATTAATTTACACTCCCGATAATATTAACAGGTAAAACAACACGTAAACTATAGTAGTGATCACAACTCAAATCTGAATGCGATATTAGGCGTCTGCAATTCAAAGACGCGAGCGATCAATCAAAATATAACAATAATCGTTTTCAATAGTCTTTTTCAACACAAATACAACTTTGTCAATTACACAAATACTATGAAAAACCGAGATATTGTATAGATAATGATATGGAACCCTACATGCGCGAGTCCGACTCGCACTTGGCCGGTTTTTTGCAAAAATCTGGAAGTCCTTGCCGTATGAAATACGGGATTGTAAAAAAACTCGGTCTTTTCAAGAAGAAAGTTAGAAACTATTTGCACAATACCAAACAACACAAGCATTTTACATTGACTTCCAGATTATCAATACTTTTTGACATAAATCGCCCAAAAACGGTACCTGCCTGTATATATTGTATGTATTTAAATATAAATAAGAATGTACATAGCTAAGTATTTATCTGTGTTTGTAAAGTGTCTTAATTTGAAACCTAAGTTGTAATTAATTTTATTGTTGTGTACACCCGTTACTGTTGTAAATGTACTTGATTCTCCTGTATTAGATCAGCTTCATGGAAAAAGTTGTACCTTTGTAGTCTTGTTGTGTCATTTTTGTTACCGTTTTGTTGTTAAATAGTCCATCATACCCATTATACAATATAATTATTCAAATTATTAAGATCTCTATATTGATATAAATCTAATTAGCATGTAGGTATATTATATAATTGTTAATTCATGGTTCTTTTGGCACCATTTGCATAATTCTAATTATAAATATATAAGGTAAATTTTTTATTAATTGACATTTACGTATATTTTACAGTAACGACAAAATTATTATTTTGAATCCATTTATCAAGCTGAAATATTTACAATGGTTTAATGATAAATGTATTTAAATTTTAAGAATAATTAAACATGATGACGTTTTAAGCTAAGTAAAAAATGTAATTATGACATTCAAACATTGTGTGTTAATGCAAAAGTATGTGATTCTAGATTTTTAAAAGTATTCTTACATTGTGTTGCATTCACAATTGTAATAATTTTTAAGTATTGTTAATATATAAATAAATAGTCTTAAAATAAATGATCATTGGAACAGTCTAAAATTACGAGGCGATTTGATGGTAATTTTCAAACCAAAGCATTTGACTTTAGAACAACTTTTGACGCCAATAAATACGAGTAAATTAATTGTAATAATAACAATAAAAAAGTTTTAATTTTACACATTCCGTTTTTATTCCTTCGAATTGAAATCGGTCAACTTGTATTGATTCTTGATTGCGCGGTACACGGTTGTTTAACATCCGTAACTAACCTCCGCCAGGCGGCGCGCGATAGCCGTAGATACGTCTAGACTCTAGAGAGTCTCAGTGTTTTCTTCGTAGGTACTTCATGCAGGTTTAGAACCGTCGGAAATACGTATTTTATTTAATAAACAAGATTATTCTTTTCATAGGTATCTCTTATGAAAAGAATAATCTTGTCAATCAACAGAATTTTATGTATTTCAGTCGTGTAGTGTATGTACTCTTCGTCTTTAGATGAGGCGTGTGTGTGTGTGTGTGTGTGTTTGTATGTAACGAATAGGCTCCAAAATTACTGTACCAATTTCGAAAACTCTTTCACTATTTTATGCAACATTATCACAGATTAACATTGACTATTTTCTACCACGGGAAAGTGCTTCATTCCCACGGGAAAACGGGCAAACTTCTAAATGGCTAAATCGGTATTTCGATTGTTTCCTGGATGTTTAAAAAATACAATCAGATCCTGTAGATTGCGCTGCTAACGGTATGTCAACTACTAAACGCCTGTTAAGGCGCATAATAATACACAGAAAATTTCAACCCAATCGGTTACGATTACTCACACAGATAATATAGAGTATTACCCATTACACGTCTACACCTGTCCGTCTTAGTTAACTAAGTTGTACCTCGCCGTGCGAGCATTTACTACAAGGCGTATTTAAAAATCTACGAAATTAAAATATCTTACGGATTAAGAATTAATTTAAGCTATTGTTTTCATAACTTTATAATAAAGTACCTGCATATATTAAAGAAATGCACTCATTTAACGTAGTCAAGACCAAACTAGCGGAATATATAACGCAGAACTCACTGTAAAAAAAGAAAAATAAAACAATGCGTTAAATGGTTTTATATTTTTTGACGACGAATACGAATGTATAATATTAGAAATGTATTTAATTGTGTTCTCATGTAAGTGACGTTTGTCCTTTTGAGAATAAATGTCTATAAACCTAAACCTATTGTTTTGAATTTTTTCTCTCTCTAACACTTTTTACTTTATTAAACGTTTTCAATTACACACTGAGTTACTTATTACGACACTCATTTTAATGTGTGTGATAGGCCAATCCACCTGGCACATGTTCTCTTCGACCAATCGATCGATCATTAAACTCACTGTTTAACAAACACACGTTCAGATACACTCTACTACCGTTGAGAAAACATGAGGGCTCTAAATCCCGAGTTGCCGTTGAGCATCAGACAATATAAACGCAGGGCCTGTTGCTACATGTAATTGGCAATTGCTTACAACTATACCATTGCTAACCACTCCATGTTTGAGTATTCGTACTGACGACTCATTTTTACGTAGTAAACAAACAACAACATGAAACATTGCAGTAATTTCACACGCGACGGCGCTACCGATTCCGGATCTGCGCGAACCTGGTACTATAATGGGATTGGTCAAAAATGCGCCTGCGCATAATGCTACGTTACGAATAGCAGATTTTATTTTATGTGGAATAATTCTTTGGCACTACTATAGATTCTCACATTTTCGACCAAATGCAACGTTCATACAATCTCTATTAAACGCCTTGAGCGTGAGTACAAATATTTCTTTACAAGATAGGATGTGGCGGTCGCCGTGCACGCTCAAATTGCGCGTCGAACGTTGCCGAGAGTCGACGAAGCTTCACGAATAAAAATATAATAATAATATTGATAATTACATATTAGCAAATACGTATCTGTTATCACGTGCATTAAAAAAGTGCTTGAAAAAGTATTAAAATATCTTTTAAAACGAGCGGTAAATTTAAATGTAAGGTAATTGAAAACAATAATAAAGTTTTCAGCAAATAATCGGCTGGACCACAGGGGCCGTTCTTTGATTTGAAACAGAATTGTACAGATAGAATACAGCATTGTATTGTACACAAATAAAATCCTGTTTTTCTCAAATTTTTTTCTGAATTAATTCGTATGATGGAAAAGTGCACCACCACTTCAGTGACCCACAAGCCGCTCTGTCTGTCTGTTTGTCTTTCCCTTAAAATGTCTGTCTGTGACTGTCCCTTAAAATAATACATAGGAGTCTGCTCAATTACTTAGTTTCACACATTTACTGTAACCGACACATTTATTACATTATAACTGCTACGCTCTTCCTTGATCATTTTTGTATAAACTTAAAAAACTGAAGTTATCTACATTGTTCATCTGACTTGTTCTTTAGTGTTTGTTCAACTCCAAGGTCTACACCAACCGCAATACGTAAGAGAGAACTATAAATCAAATATTTTTTGTGATATTGTCATTTCAATAAATAAAACGTTTCTTATTGCTTTCTTCTCATTTATAGATTAAATCAAAAGAAGAATGAAATTAATAATCACAATATTGGTATATTGTGCTGCGGCGATGGCGTATGAGGATATCAACGATGACTACCTTAAGAAAGTACTGAACGATGAAACACTATTGAGAAATATGTTCGGTTGTATCGTGGATGCGCTTCCGTGTGATGATTTCGGTGCACATCGTAAAAGTTAGTACTTAAATGATTTTCTATTTCACTTTTAATCGTGAATTAAATTATAAATTGTTATTGAATTGTATTAAATTGAATTGAATTGTTTTATAAATTTTAATCACTTCAAACTATTTCGATGTATACACACCGTAACTTCACAACTTGACTCCCAAGATTCTGCTCCTATGAGACACCAGACAAAGAAGTTATAAAAACTATTAAGTATAGTCGGGTCATAAGTTATATCATATGTTTGTTGTAAAATAAATTACACGTTTTTGTTTTTAGAATAACCATTTATTCGTATATATCACAATGAACGTAACAGAGACTGCCTTCTTACATTAATTACGTTTATTCAGAGTTGGCCTCCCGATTTTGAATAAAGACCTTCAATGTGCGCCGTCAGTCGTTTACAGCTGCAGCACGCACAAGGCCCATGACAATATCGGCGGCTGCTTTAGGTTTAAAGAAACTTTATTTCTCATAAAAATTTTACAATTCACTTAAAATGAGATACAAATATTTTTTTAAATATAAGTAAAAAAGTATTTTTAACATCTGGACCGTTAGATATAAGAATTATTTAGTTGATCATTGATGCATTGAGTACCTCCAAATTGGGATATTTTGAGCAGGCCTTCTGCTGTAAGTGTTGCCATATCTTGTAATCTAACGGATTCTAGTCTGGACTGAAGGATTCCTGAAGTCCTTTTTACACTCAGTTTTGTGTGCTTTTTGCTGTATGGCTGAGGCAGAATCTTATAATCTGGAATATCCAGGATCTGATGTATATCTGAACATAATGGACTTAATTCATGAAACATTTGACTTGATTAATATGTATATTTAACTAATATATAGCTAGTATACCAATTATTCCTTAGTGTAGTTCGTTGCAACTAAAATGTTTGCAGATGCCTGCAAAATATTATATAAGTCACTCTAATTACCTATATCATTTATTCATCGTTCCCCTTGTTGATATGAAATCTTCGGTGTACGAGTCCGACTCGCACTTGGCTAGTTTATTTTATTTTACAGTCTAAGCTATATAATTTAAAAAAAATCGAATTCATTTTGCTTTTTATTTGTTTATTTTTAAATTGTCTTTCAAAGGAGAAAGCCAACTGATG
>LUGF01050180.1:45801-61775 GCA_001625245.1 Calycopis cecrops
GCGGTTGGTAAATATCCGGTTTCGCAGCGAGGGGGGGAGAGGGAGGAGTGTGTATAAAAACATGGTTTCATCGTGCTGATTTGATAGTGAATTTGTTGAATTGAAAATATGAAATAAAATAACGAAATCCTAGAATGCAACTTATGAATATTCGTATTTGAGCCTAGTAATAAAAGTTACGACCTTGTCAATTTAAATTTGACAAGGATATTCGTGTATTTTGTAAAAAAATATATACTGAACCAAATACATCAGAAAGATACACCACGGGTGCCACGGTCATAATGATAAAGACATTTAAAAGTTTTATATTTAACTAGCTGTGCCCCCCAATTTACCCGCGTAAATTTCTATCCCCAGGAAAATAGAAAATTATCCCATCGCATCCCATAGAAACCATTTTTCGGGATAAAAAATCCTAAGTGATAAACCAAATTACCCTCTATGTGTGTGCCAAATTTCTTAAAGATCGGTTCTGCAGTTTTTGCGTGAAGCAGCAACAAAAAACAAACATACAAACTTACGCATTTATAATATTAGTAGGATGATATGACGTGTGTGGAGTAGCTGGTTTTTAAAATAACCGGCCAAGTGCGAGTCCGACTCGCACACCGAGGGTTCCGTAATCCAAACGTAATGCATGGTTTTCAATTATTGTAACCTTACGCCTGCCGTTTAAGTTGACAAACTTATATAAGCAGTTGCTCATACACATTTAGTAGGCAACGAATTACAGTTATAAGTTGATAATGATTTTTCCAATGATCTATATATAATTTACTAGTTTTCAGAATGATTCCTATATATGTGCTATAAGGTCTTACTTCTTGCCAAATTTCACAACTACAGGTCAACGGGTAGTACCTTACCCATATTTATTAATTCTTTTATTACTAAGCATTATTATTTATTAAATTTCCACAACTACTTGTAAATGTTTATGCCCGTACAATATAATGTTTACTCCATAATAGTCTTCAAAAATTTAAAATACATTGTAGAAGTCTACGTTTGCAAGGTTTTACACTTTTCGGTAACATATTCATGAAATATAACAGCGTGACAGAAATCCATAAATTATAATTAATAATAACGATTTTCCTTGATAATTTTGGTATATATAACTGAAGTTATCTCAATTTGATTAATATACATTGTTCTAAAAGGTGGAATAGTTCGATTACTTACACCAACTGTAACAAATAAGAAAGAAATAGTGTACACCTTAACGTAGCAAGTATAAGAGTAACCACGGAGTTTTAGAAAAGGGTTCGTTGAATACAAAGATTTATAAGAGAAAAATAATAATTTAGATTTTTTTGCAATACTAAACTATTACGAAAATAGTATAGTGGGGTGGAAAGTAGTATAGAGTAATGTTGTGATAAAAAAAATTAAATAACACGGTTGAAATTTCCTTGTAATTTTTAACCCCCGCAGCAAATGATTCAGAGGGGTTATAAGTTTGACAGCAATGCATGTGTGACTATGTCATCGTAGCTCTTTTGATGTTTCTCCTTTTCAATCAAAAGCTATTTTTTTTTTGCGGTGATTCATAATTGATTTTCGTAAAAATTATCTTTGGTACGAATCGTTTCACCGGTTTAAAGGGTATCGGCCCAGCGGCGTAGGTGTTTTTAATTTATACAGACATGTTACTATGCCGTTCTTAATGGATTGCCAACGGCTTTCTAAAAATTGCAATAATAAGTAAAAATTATCATTAAAATTTGCTTAGATGACCTGTTGCTGATAGATCCGGGGCACTCCACTACAGTGGCCGAAGGCTTCGAAGACAAGTGTAATTAAATTTGTGCAATTATCATTTCAGAGAATAGTTTTTTATTCACGCAAGAAGAACCAAAGAAGAATGAAGTTAATAATTACCATGGTGGTATACATTACTGCTGCGATGGCGTATGACGATATCGACGACAACCGCGTTGCTGCAGATTTAAAAGATTTAAACAGGTTGAAAAAATTGTTCAGTTGCCTCGTGGGGGTAAACGAGTGCGATGATTACGGTGCACATGTTAAAAGTAAGTAAGTTCTCTTATTTTCCATCTATAATCTTTATACAGGGTTAGTTTTTGTCAAATTTAATAAGGAATTTAAAGTCAATCCAAAAGTGTGTTTTAAATATTATCGCTTATTTGTAACATTTTGTTACATAAACATCGATTGGAAATGGTCCATAAAATCTCACACCATCGTTGCACACGAATATTGTATTGGATACCTACCCGATCAAATTGTATTTTTAATAATCCAGGAAACAATCAAAATACCTTATAAAATTTCAACCTCATCGGTTCACCCGTTTAGTAGTTTACCCTTTTTTCCATGGAAATGAAGCATTTTCCCAAAGTAAAAAGTAGCCTATAACCATCAGTGTTAATGTCGGCTTCTTGTGGTTAAATAATTTTTCAGATCGGTCTAATAGTTTCGGAGCCTATTCATACAAACAAACATCTTTCCTCTTTATAATATGTATAGAAGATTAGTATTAGTATATTTATTTTGTCACGTGTTCATGTTAATTAATTGTTTGTATTTTAGAACATATCCCCGAAATACTGAAGGACAGCTGTACAGAATGTGATTCTACACAGAGACACTACACTCATGCGTATATAACAAACCTCAAGAACAACTTTCCAGAGCTGTACGAAAAATTTGAAGACCAGTATGATCCCACGAGAACACTTCTTAAGAAACTAGACGAAGATATGCTTAAATACGCTTAGAAAAATATATTTATAATTAAAATATAATAGCATGTAATAGCATCCGAAAATAAGAAAAAGAAAAAGAATCCCTTGCAACGAAGAGTTTATACGAAGTTATAATATAATCGAGTTAACTGATTCTTACCGGTTAAATTTGTTTGTCACACCTTTAGCCTTAAACCCAAACTGTGTGTTCAACAAACCCAAAAGTGAACAATGTGAATGTGTGAAATTTGGACTCATTTATAACTTTAACTCTATATATTGAATTTTTTTCTATTATTTTATCAAATAAATAATTTTGAGTTGAATTGGATCTACTTTATTCATCGAAATCACCTCTATCATCACTGAACTTTCAAATAGGAAATACTACCGAAGAATGTCTATTACATTATTACCTTAATATAATTAATTTATATCCAATAATAGTAACTTGTTAACAGGGTCATAACAGCCCAAAAGCATCACAGTAGGTAGAGAGATACGATCTAAAAGAATATTTATTTTTATTCATTTTTTTCTGCCCATTATTTTGGTATCCGAACGTTTTTATAAAAGCATATGCTCATATTTTTAAAAATAAATAAATATATTAACTCACCGAATCAACAATGAAATGTGATCTATTTTATAGCGCAGTTGTAAAATAAATAAAGAGACTTCCAGAGTATAGTTTGTTCAGCAGATTTATAGTAAAAAGCAGTTTTTCAAAAGCCTTTCTGTATAAAAAAACTCCAAAAACTCCTTTATCGATTTATCACTTTCAAACTGTACCGCCATCTAAGTCATCAGTCATATTCACTAGCCTATTCCTAGCATGTTGTAGAGGAATCAGGGAGGAAATACAAAACTTCAAAGTCCACCCCGAAAACGAACTCTTCAGCTGTGTTTGTGCACCTGCAGCTTACCATATAAACAACACACGAAAAGCAAAAAGCTGTTAATTATAACTGGCCATTAAGATGTCTGCAAAAACTTAATGGGATCTTGTTTCATTTATATTTAAAAAAATGCTGTAATTAAATTATTTCAAGTGCATAATAATAGATTTCACGCCAGAACCTTTACAAGTGTCATGTTTTTGTTATACAGTTTATCAGAAATAGTTATGTATATCGAAGAATCAAAACAAACTTACCTATTTCATTATCTGGTACAATAAACATAAGATAAATGTTATTATTCAAATAACTATTTAGACAGGTATGTTCTTTATTTAAAGTTCTAGTCCTAATACACATTTAGTGCCTTAAGTGAGTGATATATTTTCTTCTACTGATTGTATATTTTTTTTTATATCTGCTCAAAGATCCTCAATTTGTTTGTGTCCCAAGGAGAATCGATTAAGGGATATTTATGTGTCTGAGTGTTCTTGTAGAGCGCTTGATAACTTATTCGGTTGAATGGGAATGGGTATGTGTTGTATGTCTCTATAAATTATTAACTTGTATATTTTTACACATTCATCATTAGTAAGAGGTAGTGCCACACTGCATGCTTGCATGCAGTCGAATTGGGCCGGCACGACCGGGGAGGTACCTCTCGCTTACACGAGACCGGCGTAAAGTGACAGCTGTGCTGTCGCGTTTCGTGCGGTGTGTAAGTAGCCGGTGGCCCACGGAAGTGGGAGGAGAAAGGACCGCAGCGCATCTTTATAGCCTCTATGCGGATGTTTGTGGGCGTCGGTAGTCATGAAAATGGCTCCGACTGCTCGTTTGCCCTCCTATACCATAAAAAAAAAAAATCATGTTTAAAATCCATGCAAATGAGATTTGAAAAGTCCAAATGGCCTTCCCGTAAAAAGAGCCTGTCATTGTACCAGACTTCCGTTATTTTTAGTTCGGTAGAGTTCTCCTAATAGAGACTAGTTGTCTATCGAAGTCGTACCGATGCACAGCACCGTAAATCTTATTTTAACTTTAAAAAAGCCCCAGTTTCAACGATCTGTGTGTATGTGAACAAAAGGTTTTCAGAATTATTCAAGATGTGCGGATATCTATGGACACCAATAGTCTTATACCTTATAGTCTGCTCATTATAGGATGATTACCAGATGCACATGTTCAAATAACATTGAAATGTTTCATATACAAATAAAATTTGAAAATTCTCCTCTGAAACCTTTCCGAACAGAAAAAGAAAAAAGCAACTTTTGAACCGGTCCAAACGTCTTTTGTCGTTCTTATACATTACATCACTACGCCGAAGCTTCTCAGGTCTAGATATGATTTAGTCCGAGTGGAAGGGTCGCTGCCGTGGGAGGTATGAGATCCCCACAATTATGCCGGACAGGGCCAGACTAAGCAGCTCAACTGAAAATGAAAATGGTTTTTAATCATAATATAAAATTTAAAAAAAAAACAAAAAACCCGCCTGGCTTAAAAATAATAACTAAAGGAGGCATAAAATTTAATGGCTTTATGCATGCCTCCGACTGCATGTAAAAAGTGAATTTTTATCTTGTTCCGGCATTAATTTTTAATTTATTTACTGATTTTTAGTTAGATAAACCACGCATCGGTTCAATTCATTTACAGACTTTACATCGTGTCACGAAGCAGCTGGCATAATATGGTAGCCGGTTTTATAAAGCACTAACTGGTGCCCGCGACTTCGTTTGCGTAGCATAGTGGTATAATAATCAGTGGGTCTTCAATCAAGTGGTTCTTTCTTGTTTGTTTGCAGTGTGTCGAAATTCCGTCCTTAATTGTTATACAATTTAAAGTATTTCTTTATATACGACATTGGTTTTTTTTCCTTCTGAGGTCAATATGAACAGGCTTGCAGCGCTAGTTTTGTTTTTTTTTTTTTTTTTATGACATAGGGGGGCAAACGAGCAGTCGGGGCCATTTTCGTGACCACCGACGCCCATAGACATCCGCATAGACTATAGAGGCTATACAGATGCGCTGCCCTCCTTTCTCCTCCCACCTCCATGGGCCACCGGCTACTTACACACCGCACGAAACGCGACAGCACAGCTGTCACTTCACGCCGGTCTCGTGTAAGCGAGAGGTACCTCCCCGGTCGTGCCGGCCCAATTCAGCTGCATGCAAGCATGCAGTGTGGCACTACCTCTTACATAAATCTTTAATCCTTCCAGTAGTTTTAGCCTGGACAAACAGACAAACAGACAGACAAAAAAAAATTAAAAACATTGAAAAGTGTCTAATACTATTTTAATATCGCCCCAATTAGTTTTTTTGAATATATTCAATTCAATACAAACAAAAGGATTTTACTGTTTGAATAATTCTACAAAGATATTAAATATTGTAAGAGAAAGAGGACACCCTTGTCTTAATTCCTGCTTAAGTTCTACTTCTACTTTTTCTTTTACAAATTTAATTACCGCTTTCTGTTTTTTGGATAATTTGAATATTATTCTTCTGTCTCTGTAATCTAATCCCACACATTTCAAAGTCTGCATCATTTTCTTCCAATTTACTTTGTCAGAGGCTTTTTCTAAATCAATAAAGGTGACATGGGTATCTAGTCCGAGGTCTATTCTTCTGTTGCTAATAAGCTGCAGTGCAAAGATGGCTTCTTTTGTTCTTTTTCCTTTCCTAAATCCATATTGATCTGTACTAAAGTATTTTTCTGATATTGGGTGTATACGGTTTTGTAGGATCTTAATCAAAATTTTTGAAGCATGAATTGAACTTACATTATGCTACCATTATTTTGATTATAATTTTGATGGCTGTTATAAATATTGTAACCATTTAATAGCGATATTTTGTATTGTATATTACAGCATTCGGTCAAAACAATGACATTGCAATTTACATTTTGTAGTCTTTGTTAAAAACGCTAAAATTATAATTTTTTTATAAACGCTGGGTATATTTTATGTTAGTATAGTTAATGTAAGAAGTAGTTAGTTTCCATATGAAAAGATAATAATTTTTTTATTTGTAAGTTTTCAACTTTTTTAAGCTTAGTTCATTAAATATATCAATAACATGCTAATATAATTAGTCCATGCTGCTGACACTTGTAACAACGTGTAACCAAAGTAAGTCTCTTACTGGGTAAGAGAACCAATTATTAATACTCTTTCTTTAGAAATAAGGTCTCTTTGAATGACAGGCACTTCGACTAAGTAGTTACAGGTCTCAGTCCTATTTGCCGATGATACGTCTTTTATTATTAAACATAGCGACAAATGATGAATCGTGGTGAAGTAAAGAATTCTGTCTCAATAATGGTAGGTACATTGTGCATTGGTTTAATGTTAATAATTTACTACTTAATATAATATGTATTAAATGAACATAGCCTAATATTACATAGTATTCAACAAATGTGACAGAGAGCCGACGACTCAGTGTCACGATTGCCTCTTGTAGCAGAAGTTCGGTTGTGGTGGACTCCGGTCTCCACCCAATATGCGTTCGAGATGGAAGGCGCTGCCTCATAATCTGTCGACGGTCAACATCATTGTGAAGTTATAACGTGTGTCATTTATTAAGTTCTTCTACCCGCAACCGATACGTCCACTGATTACCATGTCTTATAGAGACGGCCAAATGCCTACACATTTATAATATTAGTAGGAAGTAGGATATTTTGATGTATTATTTCTAATTGTTGTATAAAGTGTTAATATATTTCAGAATGTGTAAATCGTTTGTAAAGACAATTTTTGTTTAAAAATATTTATTTACTTTAATATTTCTTAATCAAAAGGTCTAAGCCTTTTGATTACAATCAAAGGTCCTTAATGGAAAGCCTTTAATAATGTGTAAATGAATATATAATAATATAATTGTACATATTAATATAGTTCTATTTTTGTCTCAAATACTAATTATATGGTAATAGATATACAAAATCGGTTTCATTTCGAAATTTTCAGTCGTAGTTGTGGAGAATAATAAAGAGGAAAAATTAAAAATTGAATAAATTGAAATATATTACAATATTATACAAGGGTGATAAAACCGAGAGGCATTAAATTTAACAACACATTTAGTGTACAATTTTATCATTTACACAACAAAAATCAGATCAATCAGAATAGTTTAGCCACAGGAATTTTTTAGTTTTTTCTCACTTTTTACACTTTGTGTTTCGTCATATTTTGTCTGCTAGAACGGTCGTCTACAGGGGATCGGGGTCATTCACCCCGTGCGGGGTTGCAGCTCGCTGTCGCCGTCAGTACAAAGCATGATTCCATTTTTCGCTATATAACTTCTTTAATAAAAGTATTACCTATACTGATCGTAAATTTGTTTTTAATAGTTTCGAATTAACAGTAGGCACTTATAGTATACGTAGTTTTATTTAGTGCATCTCGCTTTTATCAAAGTTGTACAGCGCGTTTAGAGTTATTTTATCTCTGACATTAGTCGACTTTCCTATTAGAAATTAAAATGCGGATGTAATATCAAATCGGAAATGGATTAGTTATTTTTTTTACAAACACATTATAGAGTATGTACTCAAAATTATTAAAATTAAGAAATATTAAAGTAAATAAACATTTTTTAACAAAAATTGTCTTTACAAGCGATTTTCCATGACTTTGGCGATTAAATCAGGCTGAATTGCATTGTAGCATCGATTATGTTGCTTTGAGGGCCACGGTGGTTTACAGCTTATTTGCACAGACATTCGACTCAAGAAAGCTTCACAAGAAAAAGTCTAAAGGGGTCTAAATTCATGTCGGCTCGGAACGACATAATCATTCCTTGGCTTCGACTATGTCTTGAGCTGAGCTTGATTGGTATGTAGCGCCAACCTGTTGAAACCATAATATGACGTTTTCTGTGTCTATGTCAACCAATTTAGACCACAAGAAGTTGACGACATCGACTAATAGCGAACTCCTTATCATTTTTGAAGAAGTACGGACCGACAACGCCTTCAGCCCAAAAGCCATACCAAACTAACCGAAGCTTTAAACGTAACTTTTTTTGAATGCATTGGCACCTCGTGAATCTCGCATTGATTAGTTGACATCCAGAAATTATGCTTATTCACATCCTCAACTTCCAACTGCTCCAAAATGGTTGCTACTAGAGAATACTCATTTTGATACCAATTTTTTTTTTGTTTAAATTATTTGTACGTGTTGTTCGACGCTGTAATTTGCCATGATGGTTTGTCATTAGTGACTGATTAAAAGACAATAATTTGAATAATAGTAAAATAAATAATATGGGCGCCACAAGTTGTCCAAATCAACCCGTCTTTATTGGAAAATCCCTTACATTGAATTTGATTCAAACAACTTCATAAATATGTCAAATTATTAAAATTTTTGGAAAATTTTAAATTACAATGTTTAAAACTCAATGAAAAAACATAATTAAAACACATTAAAAGTAACGTAATATATGCTAATGAAAAAGTATGATATCTGACATTTTATAAAATTCCTAAACGGGATTATAATTATGTGATGTATATTGTATACGTTTCTGGTATGATCGTATACATTTTCGGGTAAGCGGAGCATGTTGCGCCAGTTGTCGCGGGTTTGAATCCTGCGCAGCTCATGAATATATTATATTATGTATTCCTATAATAAAAATGATGATGAAGTAGTGTCACACTGCATGCAGCCGAATTGGGCCGGCACGACCGAGGAGGTACCTCTCGCTTACACGAGACCGGCATAAAGTGACAGCTATGCCGTCACCTTTCGTGCGGTGTGTAAGTAGCCGGTGGCCCATTGAGGTGGGAGGAGAAAGGAGGGCAGCGCGTCTGTGTGGCCTCCATGCGGATATCAACGGGCGTCAGTAGTCACTAAAATTGCTCCGACTAATCGTTTGCCACCCTTTACCATAAAAAATATATATAATTTATAAAATTTCTAAAATATTTTGTATATTTTAGAAAAAAAAGAAAAAAAAATAAAACTACACGAATAAAAAATATTTTTATGACCACACTAACAGCGCGTTTATCGCGATCTGATTACTTCGTAACATTTATTGCATCAACCAAGTCGAAGGTGGCCCTTCGCCTGTAGTCCGCCTGTTGATGATTGCTGTAAATGATACGAAGTGGGTTTGGTAAATAACCAAACAAATTACGATAAAAAATAGCAGTTTTGTTGTAAAGTAGCATTCGAGTGTAAGCTTAAGATACTAAAAAATAAGTTGTAAGAATATTTAACACATTCTAATTGCCAATTAAATCTATATTTAACTTTTCTTTTTTTAATACTATTAGTATATATATATATATTATATATAGGTATTATAAAAGCTTGTTTGTTTATTTTTTTTACCTATATTTATTTAGTTCATTTATTAATAAGCATTATTATATAACAAATTCCTACAATTACTTATTTACGTTATTGCTCACACTACAAAATATTTGTTTCATATCAAATATTATAATAAATAATATATAAAATAAGAGATGTAGGAGACAGGGCTAGGCTAAGCTTGAGAGTAGAGCTAGCCTAAGAGCATCACAGCTGGAGGGTACTCGAACCGTCACTCTGAATCTGTTGATGGCGGTGTGCAATACGACAACTGGCAGGTCACACAGGTGGCGTGCTCCTTTGAAGAACTGGGGTTATGGGTTAGCATGGGAACCTGACCTCCTTGCTTATCATATGCAAATGTATTCCCCTGCGTTAACAAAAAAAAAAGGTTTTCACTTTTACTGTAACGTAGTCATAAATTACTGAAACAACATCAATCTATAAATTATAATTATAACGTCGTTCCTTGATAATTTCGGTATAAATAACTCTACTTACCTATATTTAAAAAATATAAATTGTTCTAATTATAAGAGTTGAGGCAGTTCTATTATCTGCACCAAGTATAACAGGTAAGAAAGAAATAGTGTTGCGTACACTTAGTAAACATTCGCCAATATAAGAGTAATCAGGGAGTCTAAGATAAGGTGCGTTAGATACGTTGTAAATGATATTTATGCCGATTGAGTAATTTTTGGAAAATTAACAGAGAATAAAAATTTTGATGTTGATGTTTTTTGCAATAAGTCTTTACGAAGATAGTGTGGAACTTTCTGGATGGTGCGAAGAGTAATGTTGTGCTAAAAAAAAAGAAATACTACGGTTGACAATCTACGTATCATCAAACCCCGCTGCAAAGAAAGAGGTTACAAGTTTGACGGCAATGGCTGTGTTTTTCTATAGCATCATTTTTTAAATTTGTCCAAGACTGAACATAATATTTTGATATGTTTTTTATTCAAAAGCTAGTTTTCTTGCAGTGCTTCTTAATTTTGTAAGGATTTCAAGATGTATGTATCATATGTATGTTTTTCGTGTCAGCTTGCTGTCGCGTTTCGTGCGGTGTGTAAGTAGCCGGTGGCCAATGGAGGGGGGGAATGGGGGCAACGCATCTGTGTATAAACTATGAGAATGTCTATGGACGTCTGTAGTCATGAAAATGGCTCCATCTGCTCGTTTGCCCCTTTGCACTATAAAAAAATGGTGCGTGTAAATTATATTTGTGCAATTGTCATTTCAGAGAATAGCTCAATAGAGAAGAACTAAAGAAAATGAAGTTAATAATTACTATGGTTGTGTTTTGTACCGCTGCGATGGCCTATGATGATATCGACGACAAGCGCGTCGTTGCAGTATTAAAAGATTTACACCTGTTGTCTAAACTGTTCGGCTGTGTGGTGGGGGAGAACGAGTGCGACGACCACGGCGAACATGTCAAAAGTTAGTAAACTCTTTTGTTTACCGTCTGTACTAATTATATAAAGATAAAAAGTTTTATGGTCGAGGGCGCTCATCTCAGTCTCAGTCCATTAATATATCGGTGCTACATAAGCTATATAGCACAATGCTGAGTCAAACAGGAGCGGAGTACAAGGGTTCAGCGAGTTAAGTCGTGGCGCGCTGCTAGTTATCAGCTAGCAGCAAGCATTAAGTATGATGTATGTTATAAATGTGGACTGCAACTGGCAACGGAAATTGTCAACTGTATAATATACAAACAGTCCTTTTGTCATATTCTCATGATAATTTATTGTTTATATTTTTAGAACATATGCCCGAAATCCTGCAGGACAGCTGCAGAGAATGTGATTATGAACAGAAACACTACACTCATGCGTACATAACACGGCTCAAGAATGAATTTCCAGTGTTGTACGAAAAATTTGAAGACCAGTATGATCCCACGAGAACACTTCTTAAGAAGTTAGACGAGGAGATGATTAAGTTCGCTTAGAAAATGAAGGATGTTGGTCTTCAACCCAAACTGTGGAGCGAACAATACTGGACAAAGTTGGACTTGGGATGGTTTATAAGATTCACTAAATTACTTTTAATTATTATTTACTTATTATTAAGATATACTGAATTTTTTATAATATTTTTTTAAAATAAATGATGTTGAGTTTAATTGAACTTATTGCATTTATGGAATCCACTTCTTATAACGATTACAATAACATAACAACGAACAATAATAAAATACTTCAAATAAAAACTTGCACCTTCATCCAGTGTTGTCAAATAATAATTAATATTAACTAATATTTCTGGCTCATACCGTGCAAGACTTGGAATATATGCTGACTAGCCTCGCTCGTCATCTGCTCGTGTCGGTCCAATACGAGCAGATGACTAGCCAACCAGCTAAATCATCTGCTCGTATCGGTCTCCGGATGAACTTGGACAAAACCAAGTTAATGTTCAATGAACTCCCGGAACCGACCGCCTTCGAAGGAGTTTCTCTTGAAGTAGTTCAAGAATATATATTATCTTGGGCAATCGTTACAGCTGGATAGAAACAACTTTGAGAAGGAGGCTCGAAGAAGAATACACCTGGGCTGGGCTGCATACAGAAAACTTCGTCAAGTTTTTTCGGCACCAATACCACAAAGCTTGAAGACAAAAGTCTTCAATGAGTGCGTCCTACCTGTTATGACATACGGAGCTGAGACTTGGACACTGACAGTGGGACTGGTCCACCAACTAAAGGTGGCCCAGCGAGCTATGGAGAGGGCTATGCTCGGAGTATCTTTGAAGGATCGGATCCGGAATGATATAATCAGACAAAGAACTAAAGTTACCGACATAGCCCAAAGAATTAGTAAGCTGAAGTGGCAGTGGGCTGGCCACATCTGCCGCAGAACCGAGAACCGATGGAGCAGAAGGGTTCTAGAGTGGATACCATGTCTTGGCAAGCGTAGCGTAGGACGCCCTGCAGCTAGATGGAGTGACGACATACGTAAAGTGGCAGGCACGGTCTGGAGACGGAGAGCTGAAGATCGAGCTCAGTGGCGTGCACTCGGGGAGGCCTATGTCCAGCGGTGGACAAAAATAGGCTGATGATTATGATGATGATGATGAATATTTCTAAAATACTGCTGGCACTAAGTGCTGTGAAAAAGAATTGACTTAGTAATGAACTTCACATTTTTGAGGCAATTTTTCAACATACCTGAAGCACTACAATGTCTTGGGAAGCCCAGGAGCATTCTAAAAATGTTGTTCTACTGGACCCGAAGACCGTTTATGGCTATTTGGTTGTAGTTGATCCATAAGCTGCTCGTTGAATAAGATTGATAGTAAGCTGTAGACAAAGTCATGGCACGACTCAGTGACGAGATGCTCAAATTGAGAAACTCTTTTTAGTGGTACGCCATTTAGACTTGCCTAATTTTCACACAACTTTCAAGAAAGAGGTAGTTCCACACTGCATGCACTGCACTGCACTGCTGCCGAATTAGACCGACACGACGAGAACGGCGTAAAGTGACAGCTGTGCTGTCGCGTTTCGTGCGGTGTGTAAGTAGCCGGTGGCCTATAGAGGGAGGAGGAGGAAGGAAGACAACGCATCTGTATAACCTCTATGCGGATGTCTATGGGAGTCAGAAGTTATGAAAAATAGCTCCTACTGCTCGTTTGCCCCCTATACCATAAAAAAAAAAATACTAAGTCCACTGTGCGATCGTGAGTCAGAAAAACCAGTAAGTTACATTTTGTATCTGAGTCCTTGAGCCTCGGCAAACCTCTCACAGATCACATAACTTGGATTAACACATAGGATAGCTTTTATCCCTGAAAGATTTTCCTCTGGGATGATTTCCTATTTTCCACGGGCTCGAAATTTACGCGGGTGAAACCGCGTGGCGCAGCTAGTAATTCTATAAACAAATATCTCTATAGGATATTATGTTTATCTTACTAATATTAAAAATGCGAATGTTTGTTTGTTTGTTACTTCTTCACGCAAAAACTGCTGAACAGATTTTCATGAAATTTGACACACACACATAGAAGGTAACTTGGATTAACACATATGGTAGTTTTTATCCCGAACAAATGTTCCTATGGGATGGTATGGAATGATTTTCCACGATATCGAAATTTACGCGGGTGAAACTGGGGGTGCAGCACGTACGTCTTATATTTTTAAAAATTTGCGTCAATTTAATATGTTAGAATGCGTAAGTTAATCCTGGGGTAAAATTATTAGGTAGTTTGAATCATTAGTTGTCAAACGATTGTATTGAACGTCTATACATCTAGTGCAATGGGCATTCACTCTGGAGTTCCACAAGGGTCATTGCTAGGGACTCTTTTATTTAATATATATTTTAGTAAGAGATAGTGCTACAATGCATGCTTGCAAGCAGCCGTAATCGGCCAGCACGACCAGGGAGGTACCTCTCGCTTACACGAGACCGGTGTAGAGCGACAGTTGTGCTGTCGCGTTTCATGCAGTGTGTAAGTAACGGTGGCCCATGAAGGTATGAGGAGAAAGGAAGGCAGCGCATCTGTACAGCCTTTATGCGGATGTTTATGGGCGTCGGTAGTCATGTTGGCTCAGACTGCTGGTTTGCCCCCTATACCATAAAAAAAATAACATTCACAACTATATTCAGTACTCCGAAATTCTTCTGTACGCCGACGACCTTAAGGTCGTAAAGGAAATAAAATCCTAATGATAACCAACTTTTATGAAATGATATCTACTTTCAAGTTTACTGCTAAAAATAAGCTCGAACTCAACGTCTCTAAATGTTATATATTATATTCTTTTACTCGACAATCAAACCCAAATGGGTTTTGTATATTCTCCTTATAATTTCGTAATATTTGTTTGAGTAAAGTCGATAGTATCAAGGATTTGGGTGTCATATTTGACTATCGACTCACCTTTGACTCGCATTAATAATATTTACGTTAATAATATTATCTGTTAATCCACTAATGCATTAGATTTCTGGAGGTGGATAGCTACAGAGACGACCCCGGTTGTAGATATAATTATAGGGATCACATAAACTTTATTTTGCTTTCAAATTCTATTATTTCTTCTCTAAGGTCTAATTATATTTTTTTTTGCACATATGCCGCTTTTCTATGTGCTGCGATAGTTCAATAATTTTCATTAAGACAAAAACAAACTTACTCCAAAAATATACTACCATCATCATCATCACCCGGAGCACGTCCACTGTACACAGGCCTCCCGCATGCTGCATGCGCCGCAGGCCGGTCACTAGCCACGTGCATCAGCGTTAGGTTTAGTTAAGGTGGTGGGACGCCTCTAGATTAATATGTAGGACAATTATTATAATTAAGGCTATTAATATAATTCTGCGCTACCAATATTTAAATAACATTTATTAAATAATTTTTTTATATTTTTTTTAAATAACTTCATAAATAAGTCAAATTTATTTAAATTTTATCAAAAGGTAATTGCACTGACATACATCCTTTACACGCTTACTCACACATTTTACCCACAGAAATCCCTCGATTAAGTATTATACTATTATTATTTAAAATTAAAATTCAACAGTGCGTAAATATTCGAAATATCACTGTGGAAAAAAAGTTAGCTAAAATATACCCTAATGTCATATACTTATATTCTAATGTGACATTCAATGTCAAGTTATATTTACTACAAATTAGTCAAAACACGAAAATGTATAAAATGACGTCATATCGTGTCATTAAAATTTATAATTTTGGAAATAATACTGCTACTAACTATGTGCATTTTTTGTGTATTAGAGAAAGATCTCAGTCCAGTTCTGCATCTAAGTCTGCTTTTATAATAATTAAAAATGAACGATTATTTGAAACAACAACTGAACTCGTTTTACTTAAACTATGACTACACAACATTCAATAAACACATTAACAGGCCTAGACTGTACAAACATAGCTAACTATATAAGTTGTGACATCCATGACTTAGTAAAATACATTTATATTGATAAAACGTGCCTCACGATAATATGCCAAAATATAAGAAGTATCTA
>LUGF01050180.1:64199-76223 GCA_001625245.1 Calycopis cecrops
AAAAAAAAAACTGACAATGAAAAAGTATGTAATTCGACAATTTATAAAATTCCTAAAAAGGATTATATGTGAAGTATATAGATTTCCTAGAAATTAGTATTCCTTTATTTTATGAGTGGACGTATCCAAGGAAATCAATATGTATTCCGAACTACCAGCGCTGTATAATATTCTTGTGTAAGGAGGGAGAGCTGCAGCGAATGATCTAAGTCGAGTAACCCAACTTAGTTCAAAAGGCAAAGCTCCTTTATGCTCAGCTGACATTTAAACAACTTAATTATATTAGTTTATTAGTTTGTAAGTGCATATTGTATATGTAAAATGTATATTTCAGTCAAATCTTCCAAACCGAAATTTACCCCTTTGCATATTGTTATTATACGCAAAGGGGTAAATTTCGGCGTCAATTCAGTCACATGCGAAAATGCAGTCGATGGGTACAGGATGACATGACAATGACACAGTTCCACAGTGCTGATGGTAAATTTGAAGTGGTATCTATGGGAACTGTGAAGACCAACATAACGAAACCGTAAATGGCAACGTATTCAAACTTAGAAATAAACGTCACAACCTTGTCAAGTTTGAGATACGTAGATTTCTCAACCATTACTGGGCGGTCAGTAGGTAATTATTCTTTTATGTAATGGAGTGTTGATATAGACACAATTAATATATAGATAGACTTTTATAACAGTAACAGATTTGGTCGCGTTTATATTTAGTTACTTTGTGACGTTTTAGATACTTTACAACAACCACGGTCCCTTATCAACTATTCCACCTGTTCATGATTTCTGAAAATGATCTGAAAAGTGGTCTTAGTAAAAAACAAAATAAATTACAACAAAAAAAAGAAAATAATGAAAAAATAATGTAGTTTTGTTGTAATAGTTCGCGGGTAAGCTTAAAATATCAATATGTTACATTCATTAACAGTATATACAGGATTATTTTTAAACACCAAAACCTCTGTTTATGCTGCCTTCTACAAAATATTAACTCCATAATAGACTAAAAAATGATGATGATGATGATGATGATGAGACTAAAAAATCGAAATATTTGCGAGTGTGCACGCTTGCAACGTTTCACACATTTCTGTAAAATATTTATAAAATACAAAAGCCGACATAAATCTTTAAATTATAATAATAATGATTTTCCTTGATGAGTTTACTACACTCTTTTGCAAAAAAAACGGGCGGTTTTGATTTTTTCTTTCCTGAAAACAATATGATACAAAAAAGGATTCAAGTCTTCTTAATATATTACTGGCCGGTCGTAAATGTGTCGTGATGCCAAAAATGTACATTCGAAATTAAAATTTTTGACTGATCTTATTTTAAAAAGAATACCAATTTTTTGTACAAATTCTGGCGGGAATCAACGAAAGTTGCTGTTGTCTTTGAATAAGTTTTAGGCTATTTTTATTGGTTTCGTTGAATTAGCTGCTTATAGAGACATTTAAAATTATTGTTTTTAATGCTTAGTGGTCTGGATGATGGCAGATAAAAATGTAAGAGCCAGCAAAATTATTGCTTTACTTGAAGAGGGCTGTAGCCAATGTTATGTGTCTCAAAGGCTAAATGTAAGTTGTTCAACAGTCCAAAGAACCTGGCAGCGTTATCAAGAGACGGGTTCCATGAAAAGAAGGCCTGGATCTGGAAGAAAACCATCCACTGTACCAAGAGATGATCGTTTTCTGGTGAGTCAAGCTTTGAGAAATCGCAAATCTTCGTATTCGGACCTCAAGAACAACCTTGAAGACGTAAGAAATGTGCAAGTTAGTCTATGGACGGTCAGGAGGAGGCTTCTCGCTGCCAACTTACACAGTCGTCGCCCCGCCCGCGGTCCCAAATTACTCCGTGAGCACCGTGTTGCCAGACTTCACTTTGCTCAAAATTGTGTATCATGGACTCAAGAGGATTGGGATAGGGTATTGTTCTCTGATGAAGCCAGGATATCGCTTTATGATGAAGATCGACGTCGGCGAGTGCTGCGAAGACCAGGGGAGCGTTATGCAGAGGTCTGCTTTGAAGAAATAACGCCTTACGGTGGAGTCTCTGTTATATTTTGGGCCGGGATAACCTCTTTAGATCGTACAGAGTTAGTCTTCATCGAAAACGGCACATTAAATGCACATCGCTACGTGACGGAAATTCTTTCACCTCATGTACAACCCACATTAGCCGTTCTTGGCGAAAATTCGATTTTTATGGATAACAACGCTCGTGCCCACCGATCAGGCGTTGTAGGCGCTTACATGATGGAGGTCGGAATCCGTCGTTTGGATTGGCCAGCTCGAAGTCCCGATCTCAATCCTATTGAGCATGTTTGGGACCTTCTCAAGCGACAAGTGAGATCAGTGCAGCCGGCTCCACAAACCATAACAGAGCTAAAGAATGCAGTCACGGCGGAGTGGGTTAACTCAACGACTCATCAATAAAATATGATCTATTTTATGGCACTGTGGCAAAATAATATATAAGAAAATTTAAAGAGTCGCAAATTCATAGTTGTAAAAACCAACCAAATAAAATTATTAGAAAATAGCAATAACAAATACCGATCGGCAGTTTGCAATAAGCATTTTAGTTATTAGCAGATTAAAAGTAAAGGCTCCAAAAAGCTGGGTGTTCTCAGCAGGGCGAAGCAATACTTCACGCCAGCGCATGTGCTATAACTATACAAAGCGCAGGTTCGACCGCACATGGAGTACTGCTCCCAACTTTGGACCGGAACCCCTCAATTTTAACTCGCTCCATTTGACCGCCTCCAACATAGAGCGACTCGAATCGTTGACGACCACGACCATTATCCTAATGGCTTGATTCTCTGACGTTACGGAGAGGTGTTGGCTTGCTCTGCATCTTCTACCGTATCACAACGAGGAGTGTTACGAAGAGATGTTCGGGTTAATACCTGCAGTGGAGTTCCACTTAACAATGTCTACAAATGTGCGTATCAGGTGCAACTTCTTACCGCGCACAACTTCATTTTGGAACTTGCTGCCAAAGTCGGTATTTCCGAACTGGAGTTCTTCAAGAAATTGGCTTACTCTTATTTATATAGCCGGCAACGTGCAAAGCGAGTCAAGTCGAGTTCGAGTTTTGCGTATGTCTATGGGCGGCGCGCGGTGGTAGTAATCTATGACCTGCTTGTTTACCCCTTATCTTATACAAAAATTTGCGCTTATGCAAAAGATTTTCTGTATTCAAATATTCCAGAATTGTGCCACTCATGTTGACAGTCACAATGATATCAGTTTATTGCTGCATCATTGAGCAGCGACAATTGAGATTTTCAAATTCCATCAAACAATGAAACTCTTCAGCTTGTTTTGATGTGTTGTCCTTACCATATCTCTACAAACAAAAAGCTATTTATTGTCTATGCAATAGCCATAGACATAGCCTCATATTATGCTAAAATAATTCTGCTTTGCTAATATTTTAAATTCATTGAATACAGTGTATTCTATTCAAATAACTCCATAAACAAGTCAAATCTATTTAAATTTTATGAAAATTGTACATTTATATTAAAACGTAATTATAATAAATTAACAGAAATGTCAATGAAAAAGTGTGTTATCCGACATTTTATAAAACTCCTAAAAATTATTATAATTAAGTTAGGTACCTAAATAGATTTCCTAGAAATTCGAATTCCATAATTTTTAGGGTGAAACGATCCATGGAAATAATTACACATCCCAAACAGCCACAGAAATAATATTCTTGAGTAAGTCAGCGAAAGACCAAACGACGACAACAACGTAAATGGTTCTAATTGAAAAATTACAACTTTACAGGAGAGCAAAAACAAAGTAGAATGCATATAGTTTTTTTCGTGTTAAAGATAGTCAAGTGAAATTTGGCACACATGATTTCAATTTTAGTTTCTTGCTTATTTTAATTTCAAATATCTAAATTCAATAGTACTTTTCAAGAAAATGCAGATAGCACCCTATCTTAAGTAATATTTATTTAATCGCCGTCATGTATACTGTTCTATCTACCACTTAGAACGTTATACTTGGTTAAATTTTTCTTTAATAACTGTGTAAACAGGTCTATCTGGGACTTAGAACGTTATACATGGTTATATTTTTCTATAAAGTTCACGTATGTGGGTCTATCTGGCACTTAGAATTATATACTTGGTAAAAAAAAATGTGTCCTTCTCACTGTAAAAGATCCTATGTGTGAATTTGTTCATCAAATTTGAGTAATTTTTATTAAATTATACAACATAGTTTAAACGTACCATTTTTAATTTTACTAATGTTAGCATAATTATTTTGTATCAATCAACACAATTGTCATTTTGATACATTTTAGACAACAATAGCTTGGAGAATAAAAGTAAAATTACTGTAGTTGTATTATTTATTTAATAAAATGTAATAAAAATGTTACATTTACAATGTTATGTACTCAAAAACTTTCGATAGCATCAATCACGATTCTGTATGGCAAAGCCTTGAAGAACAGGGAGTCCAAAGTGTATATTTAAATATCATAAATAACATATACAGTGAGAGTAAGGCCATTATCAAGCTGGAAAAGCTGGGTGATGATTTCCCTATCAACAGAGGAGTCAGGCAGGGTGATCCACTCTCGCCTAAGCTGTTCTTAGCAGTGCTGGAACACATATTCAGAAAATTAGACTGGAATCATCTCGGTCTAAATATAAACGGAACACGACTAAATCACCTAAGATTCGCTGACGGCCTTGTTATACTTGAAGAAAGCCCAAAAGTCTTACAAAAAAATGATACAAAACCTAGCAGATAGGAGTAGAGAAGTTGGTCTAGAAACAAAGTCAATTAGGACAAAGATGATGACAAACTCGAATATGTAAATGAATACACATATCTAGGACAGATAATATCACCCAGCGATCAAATGTCCAAAGAAGTAACCAAAACAATAGCCACTGGATGGAAGAAATACTGGGCATTAAAGGAAATCATGAAAAGCAAGGAACTTGGGATAGAAATCAAGAAAACCACCTTTGATACCTGTATTCTCCCCTGCATCACATATGGCTGCGAAACCAGGGCTTTGACGAAACAACATAGAGACCAACTTGCAAGATGTCAAAGGGCCATGGAGAGGAGTATCCTGGGAATAAACTGAAGGACAGAGTCAGAAATTCAGATATAAGATACAAAACTAAACTAACAGACATCTTAACACGAATAGACCAACAAAAGTGGAGATGGACGGGCCACATGCTCCGAAGCAAAGAAGACAAATGGAGTAAAAGAGTTACAGTCTGGTACCCCAGAGATGGCTTCAGGAGTAGAGGTCGCAAAGAGAGACGATGGGGGGATGATCTGAAACTGACCTTGGGACTTCTATGGTTTAGAGTATATATAATGGAAGATGATGGAGGAGGCTTTTGCCGCAAGGCACACCGAGCTGAGAGACATAATATAACCAAAACTAAAAATGTAATGTTAACGATTGTTCTCTCGGAAATAAAAGGCTTATTATTATTAGTAATTAAGATCTCCAAAATCATTGCACAACGGACTGTTACTAAATGACAATGCGTTCGTTGACTGGGGCGAGAATGCAATTTCACCGAAAAAAACAGATGATGACGGTCCGCCGATATTCAATAAAGGATTTTCAGCTGGACTATCTAGATTCGAGTTGTCAACAACATAATATGGTACGGGGATGTTACTCACATTGAGAATAACATCCCCGCCCCGCGTCACACTAGATAATAGGTATGCTTGTATTAGTGGAGTTCGTATTTTCGGGCTCCTCAAACACTGCTGATAGAGTTCTATATAATTCCTCACACGATGCTTCGTTCATTCTTGGTGGTGACTCTGAAAGTCAAATACCAACCCTAATAAAAGCAACATAGATAAACTTTTTTTTCAGACCTCACAGAACAAACAGCCTCAGAAAGAGGCTTTTTGTTCCACGAGATGTATGCAAATACTCTTATTTCGCAGTAAGGTAAGTAAGTAAGACGGCATTAGTGTAATATATTTGCACATAATGCTAATGCCATCTTACCCAATAATATTATGTGCATAATATGTTCGTACGTAAAGCTAGATTGGTGGTGCAAAAGTTAACAGTGATTAAAATAAGTATAAACTATACCACAAAACTGCCCTTATAAAACATTAATCTGTGACAGTTATAATAATATTACTTTTAGAATAACATTATAACGTATTGTAAGAAGTAGTGCCACACTGCATGCTTGCATGCAGCCAAATTGGGCCGGCACGACCGGGGAGGTACCCGAGGAGGTACCTCTGCTGTGCTATCGCGTTTTGTGCTGTGTGTAAGTAGCTGGTGGTCTATGGAAGAAAAAGGAGGAGGGCAACACATCTGTATAATCTCTATGCTGTGTCATAGACATCGGTAGGGCGTCAGTAGTCATGAAATTGGCTCATACTCCTAGCTTGCCCCTTATACCATAAAACCATAAAAAAAGTATCCGTATAGTACTTAAGTATTACGCTAACTTTTGAATTTATGTTAGCGCTTATATAATAATAATATCTAAGTTGAGTGTGTACAAAAATAAATGAATAAAGGTTCTAAATAACTGATTAAAGGACGTAAACAATTCTAAGTACCACATAGATTCATGTACTTTGTTAATTACATGTATGATAGTAACCTATACAGTTCGAAGTGGGAGATAGTCCCGTATACGTAGTTCTAATAAATAATATTTCACACGTACACAATTCTAAGCGTCACATCGAACTCTTTATACATTTTTATACATATAAACACATAAATATAAAGAAAATTTAAATAAATATTACGTACTTCCATTTATTGTGGTATATTTATTTACATCTGTTTCAATGCAATTTGTACCCGATCTTTTTGCATCTGATTTTAACGATTCCAACCATCCCTCACGTTTCTCCGTCATGATTAATAAACTTATACTTATCGTAAATATACTAACAACTTACACTAACTTATAAAAATAACTATAAAAGAACTCACACTCACAACAATAATTACATAACTTGTTAATTTTCTTTGGCAATTGATCAAAGCGTTTACAGCCGTTCACTAGATGATAGACCGCGTAAAAAGTGCGATGTGGTAAATGGCACTCTGTACGCGCGAGTGAGCGAGATAGCAGTCATCGTGTATAGTTCGAAGTGGCACTTAGAATGGTGTTCGAGTCAGTTTACAAATTTGGGGGTCAGATAGAACTGTATGCGTCATTTTAAAATCTATACTAAGTAACATTTTAAGAAAATTTTTATACCAGGCGATAGGTCTTGACTTCTAGATCCCTATGCTACAGCGAACGTAGTTAGAGCCTTTTAGCACTTTGCCCTCTTTTCGTAGCTGTCGTCGCAAAGTGTGTCGGGTAGCCCGACTTACTTTTGCTTCTAAAGGTAAAGGCAAAGCTCCTCTACGCTTCGCTCCCTTCAAATATATTTGTTAATTTTTAGTTTTCATGAAAATCGGCTCAGCGTGAAGAAGTAATAAACAAATAAGCAAACAAATAAACAAACAAACATACAAACTTTCGCATTTATATGTATTATATATTATATTAGTAGGAAGTAGGATAGTAAAGCTTATAATATTATAAGCCTTACACCACCTATCTATGTGGACTAGCACATGTTGAGCTTGTTTGTGTTTTACAAATAACCCAGTATATATAAAAAATATTTTATTTAAAGTTTTTAACCAAAAGTTATTTTTTCCATTTGTATATTATACGTACAAAACAGACGTCATATCTTGCTGAAAAAAAATGTGCTAATAATTTTATTTTATTTAATGTGTATAATTGTATTAAATTTGTATAATTGTAAATGTATAATATTATGCGTACTACATAATATTTATATCACAATAGGCTAAAAAAATCGATATACATATTATCAGAAAGTATATACATTTGCAACGTTTCATACTTTCCTGTAACATATTATTAAAATATAACAACACAACATATATTAATAATATATAATAATAACGAATTTCCTTGATAATTTTGCTATATATATAACTGAAGGTTTAAGTTTTTCTTCATTTTAATAATTTATAATTTCTTATCTTTGTAGGATAGTTCGATTGCCGACACCAACCGCAACAGGTAGGAAAGAAATTGTAATATACACATTAACATACGAGTGATGAAACGTGTGTGTCGCAAATTATGTTTTGCTGATAGTGGACTTTGAAAAACTCTTCAAAAGAGAAAGAATTGAGATGCTTTGCAATACAAACTCTTTACGAAGTTGTGGACTGACATGGCACAAAGAATAATATAATAAACGATAAAATTGTTTTGTTCCCTCTCGTATTCCTTGCATTCGTGATTGAGTAAAGTTCTTCGTCGTTTTTAACCCCCGATGCAAAGAGAAGGGTTATAAGTTGGACGGCTATGGTTGTCTGGCATGGTCTGGAGAATGGGTCGACTTTATATATTTTTTTTTTCAAACCGCACTTTCGTCGTGTTGTTTTCAAATTATGTTTAGTAAAAATCGGTCCAACAGCTTAAAGGATATCAGTTCAGAGCAGCAAAGGGTTTGTTTTTAAAGGGTTTGTTTTTTTTTTATATTGTTATGTCACTATGCTATTTTTAAACGCCCTTAGTATTCCGTCCTTAAAGGAAAATTGTAATACTAAGTAAAAAATATCATTAAAGTTATTGTTGTGTTCTGATGCTGATAGTTGCTGATATAGCTGATAGCAGGAGTGTCATTACATGTGTGCAAATTTCGTTTCAGATAATAGTTTTATTTGTGCAACATGTGCATATTATAGAAAAACAAAAGAAGAATGAAGTTAATAATTGCGATGGTGGTATATATTACTGCTGCGATGGCGTATGACGATATCGACGACAACCGCGTTATTACAGTATTAAACAATTTAGACCTGTTCGCTAAATTATACGGTTGTTTGGTGGGGGAGAACGAGTGCGATGACTACGGCACACATGTTAAAGGTTAGTAAGTTCCTTTGTTTACCGTCTTAACTGAGGCGCTTTAGGAAGGTGAATATGCAAAATGTGAGAACCGCATTCTGTAGATGGAGAAGAGATGTACCTATACCCCAATGGGTATAAAAAATGGACCATTAAGCCTCCTGGCAACATCAGAAATTAAAATTGCCTTTTCTGACTTCATAACCGTCTACAGAATGCGATCCTCACGTTTTGCATACTCTACTTCCTATCCTGCACTATCTAAACTAATAATATAATCTATACTATTAAATATGAAAAGTTTTATTGTGGAAGGCGTTAATCTCACTATTTGCAAAAGTCTTGTAATCTTAGTCTATTTACGGAGGAAGGTTATATACCTACCGCTTATACATTATAACACAATGCTAAGCCAAAAAGTTTCCGCGAATTAGGTCGTAGCGCGCAGATAGTTATCAGCTAAATGCAAGCATTTAGTATGTTTAATGTTATAAATGTGTTCTACAACTGGCAACGGAAATTATGTCAACTTAACATAAAACGTAATGTAAGACGCCCTGTGACTAGATTGAGTGACAATATAATATGCTAAGCTGTGGGCAGGAAGTGGGAAAGATTAGTCGAAGATCGAGGCAAGTGGCGTGCTATGAGAGAGGTCGCCGTCCAAAAGCGGACTGCAATAGGCTGACGATGATGATGATGAAGATGATACATATAACACATATGCATGATTAATTTCAGAAAATTATCCCGAGATCCTGCGAGACAGCTGCAGGGAATGCGATGATACACAGAAACACTACGTTTATGCGTATGTCACAAAGCTCAAAAATGAATTGCCGGAGCTGTATGAAAAATTTGAAGACAAGTATGATCCCACAAGAACACTTCTTAAGAAGTTATACGAGATGAATTTAAAGTACGCTTAGTAAAATATATTTTAAAAGTTGAAAAGAAGGAATTTGGGATATAATCATCATTCAATTTAACTGTGTTTATGCACTAACGGTGTTTACTGAAGCTCAGGTTTATTGCATAATACGATGAAATGAAATGAAAAAGTTTTTGAATTATAGAAATTACTTTTTGAACGTCAACAATTAAATCTACCACCGGTTCAACTCTGGCCTAAGATAGCCCTAAGATGCTTTTTTAACCTTCAACCCAAACTATAAAGCGAACAATACTGGTCAAAGTTGGACTCAGCAACATTACGATTTGAATAAATAATGTTGCGTTTAATTGAATATACTTCATTTATAGATATCACCGCTATCTATATCTGTTTATTACAAACCCATGAAACGCGACAGCTGGGCTGTTTTTATACGCCAGTTATATCTAAGAAAGAGCTACCTGGCACCAGTCATGGCGGCGCTAAAGTATCTCAGTAGCTCTTATGTTATCTGAAAGAATATTTACTTTCAATCTTCTTTGGTCAGTGTCTATTTATAGCTTTGGTCTATCTCTATGTGTCTAGGTCTGGTCTATACTCTTTACGTCATTTATTTTTGAAAATTACCGTCAATTTTATTAATATTTAAAAAAAACCATTTGATTATAAGTGCATAAAATTGAATTTGACCCCAAAACAATTACAATCGGTAACAGGTTTTCGTTGTTATTCATACTTATCTGAAAAACTGATGTACCTACATTAAGAAACAGTTTTTATTTATTCCATTATCTGGCCTTTTCAGCATAAGATAAATTTTACAGTACAAATAAAATATGTTTAGAAATGTAAGATAAGTTAAGGTAAGTTATATAATATAAGGTATGTTAATGTTATAACACACATAATAATATAGGGTTTTAAGTTGGCGATGGCGATTTTTTGTGTCCGCACAAGGTTTTCAACCACAGTACGTCTTCTTAACAGAGTATGTTGGCTCTTGAGTGGGACGCTGTGAATATCATTTACATACAGGAGAAAAAGCGTAAGACTCAAAATACTACCTTGAGGAACCCCGAATTGAACAGTTCTAGTAGAATACATGTTTTCGCCCATTTTAACTCATTGTTTCTGCTCTGTCCTGAAAATGTAAACCCTTGCGCGATAACTTTTCAAGCAAAATCGGGATTTAAACCGTCTCAAAAGCTTTTCGAGGTCACGAAAGACATCATACAAGCGTGTGTAAACACTATATACCGCGTCTTAAGGAGAATAATACAAAAAAAATAACAAATAAATACGTAAATTTGATGAAATGGCAACGGAATGAATGAAAAAAGTGGCGAAATTAATAAAAAAGTATAAAAGGCTAGTCATTTTCATAATATGGTAAGAAAGTCTGGAAAAAAAATACGTTTTTCTTACAGTTTTAGACACGGACTAACTCCAGTTCACGGAGTATCCATTACTTACGACAGACCCTGTACATATAATATCTAGATATTTTGTAACTGTTAAATAAGTAATAAGAACTCTACAGCATCTGCGATACTATTGTTGGTTCTATACCCGTATTGTTGTGAAGATACTATATGATATTATTCTCAAGGTACATAACTAGCGGCGTAAAGTGGCAGCTGTGCTGTTGCGTTTCCTGCGGTGTGTAAGTAGCCGGTGGCCCATGGAGGTAGGAGGAGAAAGGAGGGCAGCGCATCTGTATAGCCTCTATGCTATGTCTATGGGTTTCGGTAGTCATAAAAATAGTTCCGACTGCTCGTTTGCTCATCTATATCATAAAAAAATAATGAAAAAGTCTCTAGCCTAATGTTGACTACTTTCTGAAATATTTTTAAGAATACTCCAAGCAACGATATAGGCCTATAATTACATATAAGGATTATTTCGAGAACTTTTTTATGAATTGTACTGACTACCGCAGTCTTCCATCTGTTTGGAAAGACACCTAAATATAACGTCAGGGGATATAAAATCTCATCGCGAATTTTCTTAATAACTATGCCGCATGAAACGACATAACACAGGACTTAAACAATGCAAATAAATGTTTAGACCACTTAAATACAACTTTATGGTTATACAACTTGCTGATTATATTATAATATTATAAAATTTATAACTAGCGCCAATATAATTCCGCTCTACTTTTA
>LUGF01050180.1:78465-92439 GCA_001625245.1 Calycopis cecrops
TCCCGGCTGGGTCAAATAGGGTTTTTTGTTTGTTCGATTTTATCATCATATTACAAAAAAATACTGTTATTGTAAGTGACATCGGTTATATACACCATCTAGTAAAAGTAAATAAATTTAAACACACAATAAATTCAGAATGGGCTATGTGGAAACAAAACTTTTGTGAAACGTATGCAGATAGGGGTTGGTCACCAATTAGGTATGCAATTTTATTTAAATATAGGCAGGGCTCATTAATGGAGTATGCAATAAAAAAAGAAAAATTACTATTAGTAATAAATAAGTCCATAGATAATCATACTCTAATTGGTCTGATCGCCACCGGATTGCCAAATTTCATTGCAGATAAGATTGATAGGAAAAGTGTAAAGGAAACACAAGGTTTATTCAATAATATTAGAAGTTTAGAGTATATGGTAACAAAAAAACATTTGATAAAAAGATAGCAGCTTCTGAATATAAAATTAGAGAGAAAATTTGGAGGCCTGCGATTAATCCGTGTAAAATTTGTGAATAAGAAAATAGAGGTACACGTTACCTTCTCAAATCACAATGTTGGTTTAATATGAAAAGTAATGATAGAGTAAGAAAAGATCAAATAAAGAGTGTATACAACTCAGAATTAGAGATGGAACTAAATGAAAGTAATCAAAAAACTAATAGTGCCGCCATTAATAAAAATTAAATAGCTAATTAATGACACATTGGAAACATCGGGTATATATGATTCCTGATCTAATGTGTCCTTAATTAATTCAAGATTATTATCTTTAAAAAAATACCAACTCATGATAAAAAAGCAGGTTTAAAAACAATTAATGGCGTGAAAAAAGCAATAGGAATGGTAATTTTAAAAATAAAATTTTTTGAAATTGGAAAAAATGTTGATATATTTGTTATAGATGAGGAAAACTTTGATTATAACCTTCTCGTTGGATTAGATTGTATACAAAAATTTAAGTTAACTCAAAACGAGAATTTAGAAATCATACAAAATATTCTTAGCATTAATAAGAAAGACTACATAAAAAAGAAATAAAAGCACCCTATAATCACAAAACAAGTTCCTGGTAGTTCAGGTAATGACATAAGGATAAATAAAAATGAAAAACAAGTTATTATTCAAGAATATGAAATAAATTTTAATGAAAATATAATGGTCGATGATTTTGATATTTCTGTAAATAATTCAATTCTCGCTAAAGATAAGTTTGACATAGGTACGGTAAAAGGTTACGAAGCACATATTGATCTTTTGATAGATAAGTACTGTAGAAAGAGACCATATAGGTGCTCTATTGAGGACATGAAAGAAATTGAACATCAAGTATCAAAATTATTAGAGAATAATCTGATCGAGGAATCATATAGCCCTTTTGCCGCTCCGGTAACATTGGCATTTTAAAAAGAAGAAGGAAGGAGATCAAGTCTTTGTATAGATTTTCGAAAATTAAATAAAATTGTAGTTCCCCAATCGCAACCTTTTCCCCTAATCGAGGATTTAATGGTCAAGACAAGGAAATGTAATATTTTTTCAACATTTGATGTAAACTCAGCGTTCTGGTCTATACCTCTTAAGATTGAAGATAGGCAAAAACAGCATTTGTTACCCAAAACGCACACTATCAGTGGACATGTTTACCCTTTGTCTTAAAAACTTCACCCGCTATTTTTCAGAGAATCCCGAGTAGCATTATAAGAAAACACAAACTGTCAGATTTCACTGTCAACTTCGTAGATGACATTATAGTATTTTCAGAAACATTTGAGAAACACATGGAACATTTATCATTATTATTGGAAGCTATCTTAAAAGAAGGTTTTAAATTGAAATTTACCAAATGCAACTTTGCACAAGACTCTGTAAAATATCTAGGACACATAATAAAAAACAACACTGTCAATCCAATAAAAGATAATTTAATTGCAATAAAAGAATTTCCGATTCCAAAGACACAAAAAAACGTCCGTCAGTTTTTAGGCAAAATTAATTTCTATGGAAAATATGTACCAAATGTTTCGATAATTCTGGATCCGTTACATAATTTATTAAGAAAAGGAGAAAAAATTGTTTGTTCTACTAAATGTCAAGAATCATTCGATACTATAAAAAAATACTTTGCTCAAAACCTATTCTAGCCATCTTTGATCCAGACTTAACAGCACATATATATACAGATGCTAGCATACAAGGTATAGCCGCAATATTAAAGCAAATCCAAGCCAACAGAGAAGAAAAACATTGCGCATACTTTTCTAAGAAATTAAACGATTCCCAAAAAAAGAGAAAAGCTATGTATCTTGAGTGTCTGGCTATAAAAGAGGCTGTTAAATACTGGCAGCACTGGCTTATAGGGAAAACATTTACGGTTTTTTCAGATCACAAACCTTTAGAAATAATGAATATAAAAGTAAGAACGGATGAAGAACTTGGAGATTTAACATTTTATTTGTCACAATTCAATTTTAAAATAATATATTCTCCGGGAAAATATAATATTGAAGCAGATACTTTAAGCAGAAATCCAGTGCTAGAACCATATGAAAATGAAGAAAGTAGTTTAAAAGAAGTTAATTTTGTTAAAATTGAAGACATACAAAAAGATCAAAGTAAAAATGAAGATATAAAACAGAATATAAATAAACATAATATATATTATAAAAAGGTAGGAAGACATGAAAAGATTGTACTAACTGAAGAGGTCAGTAAACATATTATAAAACAAGTACATCAATACTACTGTCACATAGGAAGACAACAAGTGGTAAACAAAATAATACCCTTTTATAAAGCTAAACATTTATTAGATAATATAAAGAAAATATGCGAAAATTGTGAAGTATGTATAAAAAACAAATCAAGAGGAGCATACAAGTTTGGACTAATGTCTCACTTAGGACCTGCCACCTATCCGTTTGAAATAGTGTCCATAGATACCATAGGTGGATTTGGCGGTGCGCGCTCAACAAAAACATATTTACATCTTCTAGTAGATCACTTAACCCGTTACGCTTACATTTTGACATCCAAGACTCAAAGTGCAAATGACTTTGTAAAACTAGTCCAAAAAATAACACAAGATTATAAAATTGGCTTGATTTTATCAGACCAATATCCAGGGATAAATTCGAAGGAATTTAAATATTTTTTAGAAAAAGAAGGTATACCTATAGTTTTTACTGCAGTAAATGCACCATTTTCTAATGGATTGAACGAAAGATTGAACCAAACATTGGTTAACAAGATTCGTTGTAAAATTAATGAAAGAAAAGATAAGACCGCTTGGACTACTATTGCTCACGAATGCACGGAAAAATATAACGAAACTGAACACAGTATAACAGGGTTCTCCCCAAAATATTTACTGGAAGGAATAAATGTTGACATTCTACCTAATGAACTGAAACAAAATAAATTACAGAATCATCTAATACGAGATCGAAAAATTGCCTTAGAAAACAGCATAAAACCACACAATTATAATAAACAAAGATTTGATAAAAACAGAAGACACTATGTATTTGAAGTTGAAGATTCAGTATATGTTGAAAACGGAAATCGGTTAAACCGGAAAAAATTGGATGAACTGAAAATAGGACCTTACCAAAGTGTAGAAAAGCTATCTAATTCAATTTACAAAGTAAACACGGGACAAAAAAAGTTACAATCAAATCTTTTCCATATTACAAAACTAATTCCAGTAGTAAATAATAAAGTAGAACTTTAATATTTAAGAAGGGGGGGGAGATGTCAACGAAGTACGTGACACTTCATTTAGACCTTTTTACGATTATATATGAGACGACATAGCTTGCTTGTGACATTAGAAAAAGAAAGACCATATTGTCACAATTATATTTTATTATAATTTAAATACGAATAACTAAGAACTGTAATTCTTAGCTTTAAATGTTGTTTCTCATTTCAGAGCAACGCAGTTTTAGTAATAGTTTTACTGTTCAACCTTTTATTAAAGAATCATTATATATTTATGAAAATTATAATGGACGCTAACATACTTCGGCTATACTAATATACTAGTAGACCCGCGAAGATCGATATTCAATCTAAATGAAACTTTTTAGTAATTAAAAACCACATATCATACGACATGTTATGACATTGTAACTAAGGAAAACAATTTATGTAGAATTGTTAATGTTAACACTCGCAAAAGACAAATAGAAACTACATCAATAATTAAGTGTATCTTATAATATGGCAATGTGTCAAAGGGATGGTAGTGTGTGTAAAGTTTTATTTATTAAATTAAAGTACTTTACAAACATTATTATTAAAATATATTAGCGTTCTGCATATATTAGCGTTAGCATAGCCCTGTACGGAAGCGCAGCATGGACGTTATTGAAACGAGACGCCGAAAGACTGCAAGCTTTTAAAATGTGGTGCTGGAGGCGGATGGAGAGAATTAGCTGGAATGAAAAAAAACGGGATGATTAGATTTTAGAACTTGCAGGAGAGAAAGGAAGTCTGCTGAAGGCGCTGGAAATGAGAAGAGGAAAGCTGTTTTGCCACCTATGCGGCACGACGATCTCATTAAAACTATTGTGGAAGAACAAATAAAAGCGAGGAGAGGAAGAGGGAGGCCAAGAAGGGCTTATGTAGACTAACTGAAGGAAAAGGTGAACGTCGTGACGTACGAGGAGCTAAAGAGATTAGCAGAGGACAGGGACATTAGGAAAAGACTCCACCGACAAGAGCTGTGCTCTTAAGAATTTGTAGTGTGAAGCGTTCTGCACTTCTCTTACACGTAAATTATAAGTGTGCTAAATTTCATATTCCTCCGACGCGCAATTTTCGTAAAAATGTTCCTAAAGTTTTTGCTTCACGTGTTATCGTGTATATAATGATCATAATTTTACAAATAACTTCATAAATAAGTCAAATTTACTAACTATATTTTTAACTCGATATCAAAGCGTAATTACAACAAATTAACAGCAATGTACATATTATGTTAATGAAAAAGTATGTTATTCGACATTTTAGAAAACTCCTAAAAAGAATTATAATTATGCGAAGTATTTCATAAGATTTATTATTCCTTTAATTTATGAGTGAAAGTATCCAAAGAAATAGCATACATATAACGTATCCAAACTGCCACAGGAAACCCGACTTAGTTCAAAAGGTAAAGGCAAGGCTCCTCTAAAATTCGCTCCGATTTAATTTTTTTTCACTTAATGACAGTCACATGAGAGAATACAGTGGATAGATATAGAATGATAGTTCCAAATATAATTCCGATTGTAAAATAACGAAACCCTTGATAGCAACATAGGAATATTCTTATTCGAACTTAGAAATAAACTAAGTAAAATGTTGATGACACTAATTATATATTCTTAGTACGTTTAGCCTGTATATATACGTAGGTACATATTTATGTGTGTGTACTTCTTAAAAATAAAAAACTACTGACTCAAATACTGAATAAAAACTTGTCATTTATTATATTTTTTATTACAACAATAAATAACCATAAATAAGGCTTACGTTCAGCAGTGGACGGCTATAGGCTGATTCGATTCGATTTATTTCATACAATTACTTGTAAACATATATTAAGTACCTAATGTTGCGATTTTTATAGCCAATAGACTGATGGTGTTAATATTTCGTAGTACGCAGCATTACTACGAAATATTAACACCATCAGTCTCTTGGCTATAAAAATCGCAACATTTGCAACTTTTCACACATTCCCGTAACATATTATGTTATGTTATATAATAAAATATAACAGCATGACATAAATCTATAAATTATAATTATAACGATTCTCCTTGATAATTTTGGTATATATAACTGAAATTTTAAGTTTTTCCCAATTTTAATAATTTATATTTTTCTAAAAGGTGAGATAGTTTGATTACCTGCACCAACTGCAACAGGTAAGAAAAAAAATTGTGAACACATTAACATACGCCAATATAGGAGTATCACGGAGTGATCAAACGTGTGTCGGATATGTCGCAAGTGATGTTTTTGCTGAAATTGCAAAATTGAATTTGAAAAGAAAAAAAATAGACGATTTTGCAATACAAATTCTTTACGAAGTTTATGTGGGGTCTTTCTCGCTGGTTTAAAGAGTAATATAATAAATAATACTATTGACCATTCATTTGTCCCCTCTCGTGTTCATTGCATACGTGATTGGGTAAAGTTCTTTTCCGTTTTTAGACCCGATGCCGAAAGTGGAGTTATATGTTAGACGGCGATGGCTCCTGGCATCGTAGCTCTTACATTCGACGGAGACAGGGTCGACTTAATGTTTATTACTTATTCAAAGGCCAGTTTCCTCACAATGTTTCTAAGTTTTTGGACTTCGCGCCGAAATTCCAAATTCCACCGACCGATACGACCTAGGGATCTTCAAGAAAAGAGCTTATTCTTTCCTCAAAGGTCGGCAACGCATCTGTTAGACCTCTGGTGTTACGGATGTCTGATGATGGGCGTTGGTGATCGCTTTACGTCAGGTGATCCCACTACTCGTTTGCCTCTTATGCTATAAAAAAAGTTATGCTAAGTAAATATAAATTCAACAGTTTAAAGGGTATCCGTTCAGCAGCATGGGGTTATTTTTTTTAATTTATACAGTTATGTTACTATGCTATTTATAAAACGGCGTTAGTTAAAAGAACATTGTAATAACAAGTGAATAATATCAATAAATTTGCTGTGGCGTCCTGTTGCTGATATTCCTGGATGATAGATCCTAGATCCTAGATCCCGATCCTAGATACTGGCCGGAGGCTTGCAATATGTGTGTGTGTATACATGTGTATATATTAGTGCAAAATTCGTTTCAGAAAATAGTTTTATTGACGCTTGGTAGAGAGAAACATAAGAAGAATGAAGTTAATAATTATAATAGTGGTATATATTACTGCTGCGATGGCGTATGACGATATCGACGACAACCGCGTTATTACAGTATTAAACAATTTAGACCTGTTCGCTAAATTATACGGCTGTGTGGTGGGGGAGAACGAGTGCGATGATTACGGTGCACATGTCAAAAGTTAGTGAACTCTTTTGTTAATAGTCTTAGCTGAGGCGCTATAGGAAGTTGAGAATGCTAAATGTGAGGACCGGATTCTGTAGATGGAGACGAGATGTTTACCAATTAGCCTCCTGGTGACCTCCAGAATTATAGCCTCTAGGTTTTTCTAAGTTCAAAACTATCAATTTCAAATCTTAGCGTTGAATAATTAACTGTGTTAGAAACTAATAAACACCTTAAACTGCTGATGAGCTTCAGTACATTTTAATTACTGAAAATATCAGCGTTGACTTAATTTTATTAAAAATAGTCTATCAAATGCTAATTTACATTTATTAAAACATATCGTTTGGATAAATGCTGATCAAATGTTACAACAGCCTATGGATTACACCTTATTTGCATACGAAATAAAAAAATGGAAAATTGCACCTACAGCAAATGACGAAGCAACCATTACTAGAATTGTTGATCCGGCCCTGTCAAATGTAAATGTTCAACTAGTTGTTAAACAAAGGCTTTTTTTTGTAAAAACATACAGTTAAATTGTATTTTTTCTTTGCCTCTGTAGACTGAAGTGTTGAAATGACAGTGGGATATATATTAAAATTATTATTCTGGGGATATTTTTTTTATTAAATTAAAATCATCATTTTTATGAGCAATAATGTTAACCAAGCGAAAACAACATAAGAAAATAAAAGTATAGGAATTGAAATTAGTTTAAAATACTTGCAATTATTAAGTAACTTACAATGTACTTACTTACGTACGAAGCAGATATTCTATACATTGACATGATATCTAAAGAAGTAGGGTATAAAAAAATCGGAGCAATAACCCACCCGGGAACATCCAGAATCATTTAAACCTATATTGAGCCTTTCATGAGTTCAAAACCATCTACAGAATGCGGTCTTCACATTTGCATACTCTATTTCCTATAGCGCCTGCACTATCTATATTCTATACTAATAATAATATAATATCCTACTAATATTATAAAGGCGAAAGTTTGTGAGTGTGTTTGTTACTCTTTCACACAAAAACTACTGAACGGATTTTCATGAAACTTTACAGTAATATACCTTTCATATCAGAATAACATAATAAGTTAAAATATTATAGGGATTTTTTATGATTTGGTTATAATATAACGATAAGTATCAAGTAAGTCGGAAAAAATTAGCCCCCTGAGAGCAATATTGGCGTGCGCTGCCCTAATCGTTGGAGTTACACAAAGATAATTACTGTAGAATTATTTATCTTAAATAGTTCTAAATAAAACTCCGCGACAGCATATATCTATCTTTTATGTGTAAGTCACTATTACCAAAATAGTGAACCAAACATTCAATTAAATTGGATATTTTTTAACGATGCACATTTTAGAATATTTATCGAACTCTTATGAAAATTGATACATCTGTCACTTTACGTATTGAATGTAAATAAACTTTGTCTTTTAAACTAAGTAATTTGGACGAATAGATTAAAAGTTATTATCACGATAATATTGACTTAAACGGAATATCTAAAGCGCCTAAAATGCGCGGCGATAAATTCGATTCTCAAAGCGATTTATTGTTTTATACAATACCTACGTATATATTTAATATAATAAATATTTCAGTATAATATTAGATTATGTATAATAATAACAACACCATTTTTGAATCCACTCGAGCGAAGCCGCGGGCGGAAGCTAGTATACTAATAAATGCAAAACTCTTGTAATTTTAGTAAATTAACAGAGGAAGGTTATAAACCTACTAAACTAACCTAAGCTACTATACTTAAACAACACAATGCTATGTCAAACAAGAGGAGAGCAAGTTAAGTCGTAACGCGCTGCTAGTTATCAGCTATAGCAGCAAGCAATAAGTATGTTGTATGTTATAAATGTAGACTGCATCTGGCAACGGAAATTATGTGAATAGTTCAAATCATATCCGATAGGTACTTATGCATTTTGTCACATTTTCATGATGATTAATTTCAGAACATTTTCCCGAAATCCTGAAGGACAGCTGCAGAGAATGTGATGACGTACAGAAACACTACGTTCATGCGTATGTAACAAAGCTCAAGAATGAGTTGCCAGAGTTTTATGAAAAATTTGAAAACCAGTATGATCCCACGAGAACACTTCTTAAGAAGTTAGACGAGGTGAATCTGAAGTACGCATAGAAAAATATACTTTAAATGTTAAAAGGAAGGTTTTTGGAATATAATGCAGATTGCATACAATCTCAAGGTTTATAGCTTTATTTGATGCTTTTTTAACCTTCAACCCAAACTGTAGAATGAATAGTACTGATCAAAGTTGGACTTCGCGACAATTTTAACAGTTACATTACCTTTTTTAATAAATAATGTTGCGTTTAATTGAATATACTTCATTTATACCTCTATCTATATCTATTTATCATCACAGTACTATAACCATGATATAAATGTTACTATACAAATAAACGTTTAGACAGCTACCTTTCTATTTAAAGTTGTAATCTTAATACACACATTATAGTGCCTTAAGTAGGTAATATATTTTATTGTACTGATTGTATCCAATTTTTTTATGTCTGCACAAAGATCCTCCATTTTTTAGTGTCATCTCAAGGAGAATCGATTAAGGAATATTTATGTGTCTGAGTGTTCTTGTAGAGCGCTCGATAACTTATTCAGATGAATGGAACTGTATAAGTGTTGTATGTCTCTATAAATTATAAAGTTGTACATTATTATTTACTTATGTTTAAAATTAACATAATTTAAAGAGATTGGAATAAGTTACACTTTATGAGCCTATATGCCCTTCTTGTGAAAAGACCCTAGCCTAGGTGACCCTGTTGCCAGCTGGTCCGTGGTTACCTAATGTAAGGCACCTGAAGGCTTCCGAGAAGTTTTAGTTGGGAAGGGTTCAGCCACTAGGGTGTTCAAAAACGTCACAATAGTCAGCTACCAAAGTTGTACAGATGTACCGAATTACATCTGCACGTTAAGAAGACCCTATTTGGATAACCAGAGTGAAGAATTTCAACATGTTGTCAAAATAACTCTAGATAGTGTGAATTTTATAGGCCCCAATTCCTATTCCCCAATTTCTTCTCTATCCTTCTAAGCAAAGAAATATATTTTATTTGTAACTTTTAAACATTAATTGTAAAATATTTTTTTTTGTACAAAATAAATATAAATTTGTATTTGGTCCCCTTGGGTAGGCACAATGTCTTCATATTTCACAATATGATTGACAAATTAAAAAGATCAAACTTGAAAGTCATAGAACAAAAATTGCTGTCTATGAATATAAGAATCCAACTCGTAAGACTATGTTGGTGTTTTGAAACAGCTATCTGGACTGCAAAAGTTCCTACAAGTTTACTAGAGCGCGATGTTTAATCTCGTGCGTGACTACTACTACTACAGACTCTATTTCTATCGCTAGTATCGAAGAGTAACAAAACTCCGTGCAGAAGATTAGCATACATAATGTAGGAACCAACAAGATTACTACTTGTGGAATATTTACAATTTTTATCGGCAGCGTTACACCACTTGGTCGACATAATTACTACATTATGAATGTTAAAACAGCGAATTTCCTATATAATATAATAACTCATTGGCCATGAGGTTTGCAGCATTTTTAGCAGAACCTCATGGCCAATGAGTATAATTACATATATAAAGCAGAGAGTAACTCCTATTATACTAAATTTGGTTTCTTTTTGTAATATAAGGGATTGATTGCTATGTTGTCTAGTTATAAGCATGTTCAACCGCAGTCACGAGGTACTAGGTTTGAATCCCAGGGTCGGATGAAGATGTGTTATCTGGATGGATTTTTCAATTTCTAAAAACTGTCCGGAGTCAGGAAGTTGGCGGTGTGGAAGAGCCTGTTCAGATTAAGTGTTTTACGCGCGAGTCGACTCGCGACTGCCCAACCACTTGTAGAACAACAGATATAACTGAGAATACACTTTTTGAAATTGACTTAATAATTTAAAACGTATCAGATATAATAGTGTTCTTGGCTATTCATAGCAAATTGTCCCTTATTTAACTTTAATTACTATGAATTAGAGTCACAAAGTACATAAGTAACATATTAAATTAAGCATGAAGTGAATTTATATATAAGAGATGCTCGGTTTTTATGGTAACTAAAATAATTTAACGAAAATAAAGAATTTAAGAGTAAGAATAGGTTTAAGAATTGCTTCTCTAAAGTGATCCTATGTGTCACGCGTTTTGTAGGAGATACGCTTCACCTAGCGGAGCATCATCATCAGCCGGAGCACGTCCACTGCTGTACATAGGCCTCCCCCATAGAGCAGAATGAGTTATACGCGTGACAATGGATTCTAATACAGTGTATGCGCTGTATTAGAATCATTTTTTTACCAAAAGATAATAAAATTTTATACTTTCTATTCTCTGTACATTGTTTGATTGCTTGCATTGAATAAAGTTCTATCTATCTCTATCTAACAGTATTAATTATCTTATTGAATTACAAAGTAAGCTAAAATTACGTAAACAAGTTGTAGGTACGATTATTTCGTGCGGGTTTTTAGCATACGTGGGTATTGGGAAGACTCGTGAAAAGGTCAACCCTAAAATATTTATAACTATTCATCAACATAATGAATATTAATACACGAGGTAGTGTTAGATATTTATGAGAGTCCAAAAAGTTTATATTCTTGAATTTACTCGTGTTCAACAAAAATCTATGATTATTCAGGGCACAGTGCTGCTCGGTCCGTGATCCTCCACGGAGAGAAAACTTTGTCAAACTATTGTTTATCTCAAACTCTGCAGCTCCGCATTAATGAGCAACTCAATATTTTATGTCAGAATCAAATTGCTGAGTAGAAATTATATGTAAGCGCTCTACGGTTTTACCCACGGGTAAAATTCATTAATTTTATACTTAACACTTCCTTGAATCTTTTTTTATATCAATCCTTCAATCTTTGCTGCGAATTATTAGGTTATAAAAGGTAATTAACGTATGACTTACATTAATTAATCTTATAGAGGTTTAGGTGGCACCACGGATTATCTATTCCGTGGGTGGCTCAAAGGGTGTCCAAATAGTATATCTCGAATTCTAGATCTGACTTGGGACACCCGTTTCGTATCAATTTATCATCATGATCAACCGTCAGAAGACGCCCACTGATGGACATTAGCATCACTTCTAAAAATCTAAGTTATATTAACTTAACCAATTCTTATGTAATTTTAATCAAGTATAGTTTAAATAAATTCGCAACGCGCATAGAGAGCAACACTCACGGGATTCTGTTTAGTAATGTGTTTTACACAAATTCTGTACTGCAGCCTCCAGGGTCTGAATGTATTCGTTTACAAACGACCGTACAAGCACATTTAATGAACGACTAACGAGTTTTAAACACAAATGATTACGTTATACATCAGTAGTAGAAACTACAATCAAGCCTACTAATATTATAAATGCGAAAGTTTGTATGTTTGTTTGTTACTCTTTCACGCAAAATCTGCTGAATCGATTTTCATTGAAATTTGGCACACACATAGAGGGTAACTTGGATTAATACATAGGACTAGTTTTTATCCCAAAAAATGCTCCTACGGGATGCCATGGGATGATTTACTGTTTTCCACACGATTGAAATTTACGCGGGTGAAACCGCTGGGCGCAGCTAGTATAATATAAACAAAACTTGATTAATTACAAAAAGTTATTAGGATTCTAGTTGTTGATTGCGAAAGAAATTGCTGTGTCTGGACACATGTAGTAGGATTAGAATCCGCCCTAGTTTTACTTTTGTTTGGTGTTAGGGTACAAACAATTGGTCGAAGTCTTTTAATTAGTCCGACCGAGTTTTGGCTTCGGTTTGGGCCAGTTCCGGCCAAAACATCTTGATTCGGCCATTCGAACTTTCGACCGCGTCGTTCGTTAATGTCTTGAGTTATTTGGCTAATTTCGTGGCCATCGTAAGTGATAACTGATCCGTTGTCGCTAATCTATGCAATCTTATTGAGGTTGTTCCATAAATATATAAATGACAAATATTTCGACATGTCCTTAGAACAAAGTCAAATGTGATAGCAAAATCGTTATTTTTACAAAATCAGCTTTGGTAATCAATAGTCTAGAGACCCATGAAAGAAGAACAAAAGAAAAATCAACTATTCCTGTTATACTTTGAGGTTATTTAATAGATCAAAGTCGTATTTGAAAATCGTTCCCAAGAATACCGTTGCAAGTTTAATCATACTTAGTTTAGCTATGGATGTGGGAGGAGGAAGGAGGGCAGCGCGTCTATGTCTATGCGTTCTTAACGGCTTTACATTTTTAATTTCTCAGGCGAAAAAAGATTTCAATCTTATATTTTCACCAAAATAATAAATAATGACATGGAAAAATTTACGGAAAAATTTTTCTAGATTACAAAAATACAAAAACATGTAAAATTTACCGCTTTATTCCATGGGCCACCGGCTACTTACACATCGAACGAAACGCGATAGCATAGCTGTCACTTTACGCCTTTCTCGTGTAAAAAGTAAAAAAAGCGAGAGGTACCTCTTTTATATGTATTTATTTTATATGTAGTAAAACTACGTAACTAACTAGTTTTGATAACATTAAAGCTTTCTTATTAGTTGGCCAAAGTTTTGACTACGACACACGGGCATCTAAGCTCATGCTTATTCCCACAATTCCTACGGGATGGCACTGCCAGTTAACTCAACCAGATAAAATAAAGGGAGAAGCGCCTCAATACCGGGAGCTTAGTGTTTACCTAGGCAAAGGTCTTTTAGTTTTTACATCACCAACTTTGACTATTCTTAGAAATTGTTTATTCTCAATATCACTTTCACTCCAACTTGGGACCTTACAAGCTGTTGAACATGCTTACCGTTAAAACAAGAGAGAGTC
>LUGF01050180.1:144609-168942 GCA_001625245.1 Calycopis cecrops
TTTCACACATATTTAAATTTTCAAAACGATGAAAAAAAATGAAAAAATAATTATAATATTACTTCTATTTTGATGCAAGAGAAAAATCCATACCATCAGCTGGCATTCTCCTTTGCAGACAAGTTGTATGTCTGGGAAAGGATATTACATAGAGAATATAATTCAAGTTATATCTTTTAAAGTTTGTAAATATAACACGATCAAATTACTATATCTATAGTACCTAGTTCATTTTTCATAATTGTATTCATGTAGGTATGGCGTATAAAATGGCGCTGATATGTTAATGATATGATGATGATTAATTGTTCGTATGTGTATATTTTGCAATCACTCTGTTCCTTGGAAAATTGGATGAAATGTCGGCTGTAGGCAGGTTCATGGCAGCTAGGGATACAAATGTGTTTTTTAGATTAGAATAGGATACAAAACATAATAACTACCTGTGAACTATCACCACAGCGCTACACTAACAAACAACAAATCGTCCAAATCGTCGCACACGTTGATATCTCCCCCGTCCTGGGCGTCGTGTATTTGTGCTATCACTGGCCACTACATTATTGTGTTGGCTCGACCTAAATCACTGCGGCCCTAATTAATGTATTGTCAGCTACAAGTGCCACCATTAGTCGATATATTGTGTAACAACTAACAACACATACATTACACGTTACAATATATTGCACACGGATTATTATGGATTGAGCTATAATTTACTAACTATCCAGCATCTTATAATATGCAAATGTATACATGTATTAATTGTACTTTCATGTTTATAGATATTTCGTCACATCGTGAGGCCCGCTAAATTTGTTTCGCCGGTTCTTCTCAGAACAGGGTTAGGGTTAAAGTGGTGGTAGAATATGTAATTGTTGACGATTAATAAAAATTGTTTATAATTATACTAGCTGTATCCCACGGTTTCACGGTAAATTTCGATCCTGTGGAAGATAGACAGTAATCCCATGGCATCCCATTGGAAGATTTTATCGGGATAACTATCCTATGCCAAATTTCATGAAAATTGGTTCAGCAGCTTTTCTGTGAAGAAGTAACAAACAAACAAACATACAAACTTTCGCATTTATAATATTAGTAGAATTTAGAATAAGAACTTTTTTATTTTAATTCTACTACATTTTAATTTTCAGTCGAGTAGTCATGGAGGTGGGGCTCAGACCTCAGTGGCCTAAGATGTACGCAACACCTAAGATGAAACCAATTGAATCAAGGAAGGTGTTGTTTGTACACCTGTTGATGGATGATGATAACAAACACGAAACCTCCGTAAAACGACAGCTGTACTCTCGCGTTTCGTGCAGTGTAGGATTTTCCTGTGGCGACTGGATAGGGAAAGAGAGCAACGCATCTGCGTTAACTTTGTGCGTATGTTTATGGGCTTCGGTAGTCATCAAAGGGTTCCAAATCTTTATTGTAAAAAATTAAGACAGCTGCCTCGTCACGTATGTGAGGCTTGAGACTTGCCAGCGGCCCATTGACGTGACGGACTGCGTAATTGTTTCAGACGCTTTGCTCTTTCCTTCCCGCCTCCCCTGCAATGCGCCGCTGTTATTATATCAATAACAATCAACAAGAGGTTGCGACTGTTCGATGCCCCTTTATAATAATATAATAAGTAGTATTTCGTGCTTGATAACAGTTCCATGTGAGCTGAGCGCGGATGTGAGCCCAGACTGCCTAGATTTACTAATTTAACTTGAATTAAAATAAATATTCGGGGACGGATGTTAAGTTGCTACGTAAACGTATATCCCTTCGACTATCGACGCGTCACAGCGACACATCTGTCACATCTGTCGCTGTGACATCATTTTAGTTTATGTAAGCAGTAGTTACATAAATGTTGTTGTGACGTCACAACACTCAAGTGTCGCGCTATTTCATAATGTGGTTGTGACGTCATACGAACAGTTATTCCAAATTTGCGTTGATTTCCCCCAGGAGCTACCGCAGCGAGTCCACGTCATTAAAATAATTAATTACTTTAATTTCCAACTTGTACTAATCCAGATAAATGAGAAATCTTGTATTTATAAATGTTATATTCCATATCTACGTTCGGTCATTTTAATCAATTTTAAATCAAGAGTAACACAAGCATTATGTATATTATGTAAAAGAATTATTTTGGTTTTCTATATTCTATCTGGTGCTCGATCAATATTTCGTTACAAAAGTTACCACATAAATAAGTTACGGTGTAATGATAAAATATATGTAATCTAAGGACTATGATGCCGAGAAGACAGAAACAATCTCAGATTCAGAACTGAACGCGAGAGCCAAGTCTTGAACTGATGTTTGCATTGTGTTTGTGTAAACGGAGCAGACTAATGGGGACGTGATGAATATCTGATGAGATAAGATGAAGCGGTCGTGAGTTAATGAGTTAACGAGTTAATGAGTTTGTCTGTCGTCAGAGATGATATCTCATTCATGATTCATGAAGCGTACAATTCTGACGAGTTGTCGGCTGTCGTTTCAAAAGTGTAATGTGTATTGACAAAATATGTTTACTAGCTTTTACCTGCGACTTCGCTCATGTAATTGATTTTTTTCTTATTATTAAAAAGTATCCCATGACATTTTTAACATTTCTAAAAATATTTCCAAAAAAATGATGAAATTAAAATAAAATGGAAATGTTTTTATTCAAAATAGAATTATAAAAATACCTACTTTTGAACTTTTGCGTTTATAATTCAATAAGCCAAAAATCCAAATTAATTAAACGCTAATTAATTTCTCGAGTTACGTATTATCTTATCTTATTTAAAAGAGGTCTTAGAAAGTACGTAAAAAACGAATCAAATTACTTGGGCGCAAAAATTTAATCAAAAGAATCCTCATTTATATCGGATTAATAAAAGTGGGTAAGTAATTACGGGAACTCGAGATCCCACCCCGTATTCGTATTTCGTTGTCAGCAGCGAGCACGTGGCCGCGCGGTTTACTCGACTTACATATTATCGTAGCACTATAATATACAATATGTATATACTTAGTCTGGCTATAAATACTATTACAATTAAAAATAAAAAAAATATTACATTTGAATTTGGAATCTGTCATTTTTATACGATTGTTCATTGTGTTTTCTCATTTTAGTGCCAATACATTGTACAATATTTTGCGATATTAAAATGGTGTGGGGTGATAAAGAGAACAGAATCGCATATTTTAAAACTCTCCGTACACTTGGTATTAGTCAAATGAGAGAGAGTGCGTGCTTCTATTGATAACTGGACTCAACGTTTTAAGGCCTGTATTGCAGCCAATAGAGACCACTTCGAATAAGCTTTTTATATTTTTGATTGTTTTATATTTGTGTTTCAAACTAATGCACTGTTAAAGTAATAAATGTTATTTGCAATTAAAAACATTTTTTTTCTTTGTAACAGAACTTGTATATCTACAGCTTTCATTAGGTATTATAATTGTTGGCTGCCTCGTGGCCTAGTGGTAAGCGTGTTCAACCACAGACGTGAGGTACCGGGTTCGAATCCCGGGTCGGACTGAAAATTGTTATTGGGATTTTTCAATTTCTAATAACAGTCCGGAGTCAGGAAGTTGGCGGTGTTACACACCGTGCCTCGGAGACCACGTTAAGCCGTAGGTCCTGCTCCTGATTTCTCACCGGTCGTGTCGGATTGCCGTCCCATCGGAATATGAGCATGAGGGAATAGAGAGTGCACTTGTGTTTGCTTCTTGCTTTTTTGTTTGCACTTGTGCACTATAATATGTCCTGCGCAGATGGCACGTCTATAAAAGACGGCCGCCGTAGCCGAAATCCGCTAGGACGACATTATTTATTATAATTGTTTGTGATCCCGACCACTGATGTGATTTTTAAATTCATAATTTTTGAATAACATAAGAAGTATTTTCACTAATACTATATAATGTAAACCAATAAACCAAACCAAGCGAATAGGAACAAGAAATATCGCGTTTATTGGTCTATTTTCTTCAGTGTAATATCGATTTTTTACTCTCTCTCTCTCTCTCTCTTTTTTAAATTATATAAATTTCTAACAGAACACTTTACCTGCCGATATTATATAATCCCGTTGTTCTACCTGCTCGATATTGAGTTAACTGCCCACGGAGGTGGGAGGAGAAAGGAAGGCAGCGCATCTGTGTAGCCTCTATGCGGATGTTTGTGGGAGTCGGTAGTCATGAAAATGGGTCCGGCTGCTCGTTTGCCCTCCTTTATCATAAAAAAAAAACTGCACTCGATTGAAGTTTTCATAAAGAATTTTTCAACGGGCAACATAATAATAATATTTCTTCTAAAATCTAAAGGACATTATTGTAGAGATTAAAAGTGAAAAATAGTTCGTATTGCATTTCAATAAGGTTTAACATGTACTGCGTTCGAGCTCGCCAATTGAAAGATGGCAGGTTACTCGGTGCGGGGGTGGTTCAGTATTTCATGAACGAGTCGGACTCACTTAATACCTACTGCGATGTATTTATTGTGAGGCTTTACACAAGATAGAGGAGTTCGTCGGATACGTATGGGAGTATCCACTCATTACTCACTAGTAATCTTTCAGCTTAGGGCTATACATGGGTGGTGGGTATGTCTGTCTCGACTTCTCTCGATCATAATCAGTATTTTATCTATTAGAAAAAAAGACAGTTGAGTCGATCTACTAATATTAAAGAAAAATCCGAAAATAAACAAAAATAAACTATTTTCTATCGATTATGACACGGTCCCACTAATATAATAAACATTGGCTTCAGGTAAAGAAAATTTATAGCCATTAAAGTGAAAGCCGACCGGAGCCCGTAGCGTCTAATGTTGGCCTTTTACGTCTCGCTGCTCGTATACTAAACAGTCTTACAGCGCGTTCACGACCACAGCGGTGCAAATTGCGGCGCGGTGAGCGGATCGTCTGTCTCTCTCTCACTCGCGCGTCGAGTATCAAGTGAAAGAGAGACAGACGATCCGCTCACCGCGCCGCAATTCGCACCGCTGTGGTCGAGAACGCGCTGTTACTTCTGCTTTACGAGATCGAGTAACTGACGCAAGCAGATTTTTTAAGAATTTCACAGTTACGATGTAAAAGACGCAACGACTACGGCGTGTGACTAGATTTAAAACTCACTTAATTTCTGCTTCTGAACCCTTACCCCCCTAATAATAAACATAGAATAACTTCATCCAAGCATTAACTTAGTAATAAACTGACATCTGTCAAATTCCATACTTTTTATGTGTTTTTACGTAGGTTATTTAATATGGCATTTGACAGATGTCAGTTTATTACTAGGTTAAAGCTTGGTGTAAAATAATGGTCGTCCGCACCATCAAATAACATTTACATTACTGCTACTGTTCTGTAATTGTTCATATTTTATATTTTTCTTTTTCAATTTGTTTACAGATTTATATTATATAAAGGGATGTCCATCAATGACGGGTCGATTTTTAAATTGAATAAAACGAGTTGTGTATGAGATATCAATAAGGTTTTATCTTTATTTGAGAGGCCTATCAATGACATCATAACTGTGTGAATTAAATCATCATTTAAATGATCGCCACTTCGCTGGGTAGCTCGTAATCGAAAGTTCTTGTTTTCAAGGACTCTGTCTCATAAATAAGGCTGAATTTGATCGATAGCATCGATTATGTTATCTTTGAAGGCCGGTGGTTTGCGGCTTATTGGCACAGACATACGATGACAAGAAAAAGTCTAAAGGGATCTATATTCACTTCGGCTCGGCGCGAGATAAACATACCATGAAACCGATCATGTTGAATATCGTTTGTGTCTCGACCTATAGCGATCTCCTTATCATTTTCGAAGAAGGAGCGGCGACCCCTCCAGCCCATTTTGATAGTAAAGTTTTAATACTTTAAATCAAGTTTAAATCATTTGCACGTGTTGCTCGACGCTGTAACTTGGCATGATGATTTGTCTTTAGCGACTGATCAAAATGCGATATTTTGACTGAAAATAAAAGAAACAATATGGATGCCACAAGTGGTCAAAATCAACGCGTCTTTATTGGAAAACCTCTTATATAAATAGATATTTATACTTATAGGTATTTTATTACAAGAGCAAAAGGGCGACAATCTACATCAGAAATACTTGACAGCCCTACTTGCCCCCCCCCCTCCACCCCCTCCTACATTAGCGTCAGTGTTATCTTAATAAAGTTTACTGTAAGGGCCCCTATGCCCGTGTGTTGTACGTGTCAACTGTTGATCTGCCACTTTTGTAATTGTTACTTTATTACTGTTGTCTTGTGTTGCGACACACGACGTGTCGCGTATCTTCCGACAGACAGTCCGTCCGAACATACAAACAAAATTTACGTGTCATTACCGTCATATACATTAGTATATATATGAAGAATTTTACAAAATTTTATTGGAGACGTAAAATTACGTAGTGAATCTGAAATCTGTGGATGATGGCGGTGATCAGTCTCATACTTTTATGTCAATCTGTATGTGTCATGTATGTACATCCACAAAAAAAAGGCCGTCGGATACCTGCACGTGCATGGTGTGTGTGCAACTGTGCATCTCACAGTGCACAAGACGTCGCTTTCTCCTGGAACCGTGTCGTCACCCTCATGACTTCAGTCTTGAAAATGCTAGATTGCCAAAATTTAAAAAAAAACATGGTGTCCATAACACACTTATTAAAACTGCCAAATTTTATTACCATAACTATTTTAGGGTTTATTAACTCACTGACTGACTCATGACCATCAAGAATGTAAGACACTTCCTGATGACCTGAAGAGCTAAAATTTGTCATATGAATTATTAGTAAAACAAAAATAAAAAAAACTTCACTTACCCAACCCACAAGCCGAACTTTGACAGATAAGAAAAATATTTTTTATCTATATTTATACAAAAAATTAAATATAGAAGATTGATAAAGTCGTGAGGCATTAAATGAAACTACATAATATTTAGTGTATAATTTTCAGGCTACACAAGAAAAATCAGATCAAGCAGAACAATAGTTTACCCACAGAATTTTTTAAAGTTTTTCCCTCTTCGTACACTCTGTATCGTCAGCTGTCCGTGAGGCCGGCCAGCTGTGGTGGACCGGGGTGATTCACCCCGTGCGAGGTTGCCGCTTGATGTAGCCGTCACTACAAAATGTGTTTCAATTTTTTCGCTATTTAACTTCTTTGAAAAAGTATTTTCATAAACTTGTTTTTAATAGTTTCGGATTAACAGTATATACTTATAGTATACGTAGTTGAATTTACTGCCTCTCGCTTTTAGTAATGTTGTATTTCTTAGGTAAGTAATGTAAATTGTGGCCTTATGATATTTTGCCGCCGATCAACCAGACGCTGTCGTGGACACGACTGCGCCGTGTTGTAAACACACGGGGCGTGAACATCCCCTCTGTACGTCGTTATGCGTGATATATGTAGTCGCTATTGAAGTGTGAATTCTGAAAGGGGAAAGTAAAGATTATATTATGATCTATACCGTTTGGGTCGGCGGCCGCCTGTCGCGTCGACGTGCCATTTTGTAACTGAAACTGTTGTAGGGTGGCCGAACGTTTTATGTATTTGTTTATATAGTTTAATTTATAATTCATATACATAAACAACAAACACACATTAGATATTTACAATCCTAGAGAATACATAGTGTTAGTAATTTAGTGAAATATCTGCCACTGGCCCTGCAAATAACGACAAGAAAAATATTTAGTAGGCACATATTTTAATGTCTTCCCACAGTGTTTACCAATGGCCGTATAGGTACCTAAATAAATGGCCCATTGCGGATCGGGTCGGAAGAAGGATATATGCATGACAATCATGTGGATATTTATGAGCGTCGGTAGTCAGAAGGTTCTGACTGCTCGTATGCCCCCGTATACTATATAAAACCAACAATTTTACAAAAACAAAGCAATATAATAACTGTAACAAAATATTTAAGTTATGCCACACGATCTGATTGCTCTACTATTTTTGATCGGAACGACTCTGCTCTGTAACCAATTAACGATTAACGAAAGCACAAACCAGTTGACGATGTATTACAGCTGACAATTATTAGTGTTGATAGAATCTGTACTTGGCCAATCAATTGCAGCTATAACCTATGTATTTTTATTGTTAAAAAAGCGTACATTGTTGACTGCAAAAGTGAATCCTGTGAAATTCAAATATACGTAGCAATAGTTAAGTTGGTGAAAATTAAATATTTTTTTTTATATTTTGTAACATTTTCCACCCCAATTGTGCTAAAATATCAAAATTGGAGTGTAATCGAATGTAAGTCAAATCGAACGAATGAAATTATTTTCTACAAAAATCAAAAATAAAAAAATGTTTTTGAGTTCATACTATTAAAACGAAGCGGTCAAACATGTTTGTCGATATAAACTAATTAACATCTAATTCACACGAGCTGTTTATAACAAATAACGAAATTGAAATTAGAATTTGTTTAAAAATTTTCAAAAGGACCGGATCGGAACAAGCGAACAGAATGGCAATAACTACCGACGCCAACACTCTGCACAATCAGAAATAAAAAAATTGATCTTCTTTACCCGTTTATAGAATTGTCTGCATTAATATTTTACATGAAAAAGAAAAACTAACATATTTACTTTTATTTCTACCATTTGGCTTGATGATCTTGTGCTACTTTTTCTCAAGACTGTTCAAAGGAATATCTTAATGTGGCAATCGGAAGTAGCGCTACGTATTCGTAACGAACGCTACAAACGCTACGAGTGCTACGATTCGAGTAGTCTTTGACTACGAGTGTCTATCTACTGAAAGTTACATTATGTTAGTTATTGATAAAAACTACGTCTAGTGTACGTAACTTTGTACAATGTAGCAGAAATGAAATCCAGACCGTATTAGAGTCTGCCTATAAGTACTATTTGCTATACTACTTATAATGTTAAACTGAGAGACGACCAGGCTGACGCAGTGGTACGGGGCTCGGATAAGTAGAGCATGTTGCGCCAGGGGTCGCGGGTTCGAATCCCGCCTTGGTCATGGATGTCTATATAAGTAGTATAATATGTATTTCTATAATAAAAATCTTAAATATATAAAAAATCTTAAATTTATAAAACATATTAAATATATTCCGTTGTCTAGTACCCGTAACACAAGTCCTTACGGTACTTAGCACGGGGCTAGGCTAACGTGGTGTGTAAAGTCCACAGATATTTATTTGTTATTATTATTTATTATGAGAGACGATTTATAAAATGATCGTACTAAAAACAAGTTCAAATCCATATTCAAATTTTCTTACCTAACCTTAAGGTTTTCTTTTATAATAAGACAGTTTGGTAAAACGTATCAAAATATTGAATGAAAACCAGCTAATTTTGTGATTACAGATGCCTGTCTGATAGATTACCACAATCTAAACTTTGAAAATTACAAATATGCAATAGAGATTATTTAATAAAATTCAAGTAAGTATTTCAATTTAGATAAAATCACAATTGATATAGCTTGAAATCCAAATGAGATTGTAATCTAAAATGTATGTTTATTATGTATTTATATTTAAACATAACATTTATGTTGACACGACTAATTTATTCTAATAGTAATACAAGACGTCGGAAACAGACAAAAAATTGAATTTGTGAGAAACAAGACTACATCGCAATAGTGTGATCGCAGTGATCAAAGAAAATTCGGAGAAATTGAGTTTCGTTTTCGTTTTTTTCGGTTTCGTTAATCGAATGTTGTTTTCGTTAACGTTTCTACATCAATTTTGATTTCGCGAGGCGTGATTATGGTAGAGAAGATCGATATTAACTGGGGCAAACGAGCAGTCTGTAACGGGTGATTTTTGCCTGCTACTGATTTAAAAAGAAAGAAGAAGACAAACGTCATGTTGTGTCAATCTATGACTTTCTTTTTTCCGCTTGGAAGGATGGCCGGCGATGCGTTCCTTTTTGGAGGGCTAGTTAATAAATAGTTCACTCATATGGAGTAATTTAATTAAATATAAATATTATTAATAAATAATGGCCATATATTGAAAAGGGTACGTATTGGATGTATTTCTTTAATTCACTAATATGAACACGTTGTCACATGTCATTTTGTGGTTAGCGTCATTGTAAAACTTTGTTAAAATTCATCTTATTATCAATCTTTAGTTATTGCATATCGTAGAACATTTAAAACTAAATTCTTGATGTAATAGTAGATTACTGCCACGTGCTATGTTGATGATTAACTTGTAACATATGTTATATTTCTTTTCAGAGTGTAACTCCTACCTTTATTTAGTTTAACTTCCTTATACGATTTAAGAAACCTTGGTATGCCACCATTCAATTTAAGACATAATAAATAAATATTAATCTGTGTAAGATTTCAACGTGGCAATATTGGATTTTACATTGTCACAGTTGTGACCTACTTATGTTTTTTTGTACCTTTGGAACTATACAAACAGTCAATATGGGATGAACCTCATTCCAACATATTAAGGAGGATGACTGGGCTGGTACAATATAAGAACTAATAGAATTGATGAACTTAAGAAGTACCTTTGTTCGAGCCGTTCCTGTAATTTCTCATCTGCAGCTGAGTGGAATTTACTTTATTTAATTATTAAGAATATAGTATATCTGATTCAAAAGTATACATAAATATATGGATTTTGTTGCATCCTAAGAGCTTTATACTTGTAACCGCCTCAGACATAATCTATAGTGATCTAAATCAAATAACTCACACCCTTGAGACTTTGTTTAAATTAAGTAAGTTAAGTTGTAACAAATTGTAATTGAGTTCATTGAACGGGGAGTTGCCATTTTCCTAAATATTTAATATATGGTCCATTTATAACCTGGTTTTACTTATATCTCCCTTAGATTAGCTACATATAACCTTAATTTTAATAATCTTAAATTAATCTTAATGAACCTTGATTCTAATAAACATCAAATTTACATTGTAACATTTATTAATAAATATTAAAGATAAATATAACAGATAGTAAAATAAACATTATTACAAAGTCAATAGTAACAATATAAACCACCCAATTTAACTGTATCAAGTCGGAGCCATTTTCATGACTATAGACATCCGTATAGAGGCTATACAGATGCGCTGCCCTTCTTTCTCCTCCCACCTCCATGCGTCACCGACTACTTACACACCGCACGAAACGCGACAGCACAGCTGTCACTTTACGCTGGTCTCGTGTAAGCGAGAGGTACCTCTCCAGTCGTTCCGGCTTATGTATATTGTATATTATGTATATATTCGTCTGCATCTAAGCATGCAGTGTAGCACTACCTCTTACCGACGGTATTAAATGTAGTTTTAATTACATTAGGGTTTCCTTGTTACTTTTTGGCCGAATTTTGACTACACTACACGGTGGTAGTCTATGGACATAACAGGATGCGTAGAAGATTAGGGTGTATAGTAAGAAGGACTAGCCAACTATGCAGCTACAGATAAGTGTGTGCGCTTACACAAATTAATACTGGTTATTCTTTATTCCCACTACCTATGTCCTATACCGATAGAATAACTTAATTAGCTGTCGACGACTCCTTTCCCGGCTTAGGCCGGCGCGACTGGGGAGAATTCTTAATTAGTTTCCTTTTCTTAGATGTAAGCTTAAATTATTTTTTTTAATACCATAATAAGTCAATTAAGAGAGCAATGATATTACAATCCAAGCACAATTAACAAGAGCAATCTTATATTACAAGGAATATTCCTATGTTAAAATTAGCGAAATAAACACACCAAGTAGTATATTACTACTATAATATTGTCAGTTAACATTCATAATTACCTCACGTAACTAATTAGCACTCATTACGTTTGTAAAGCTGGTCAGCTGGCGATATAACTCTTAACCCGCACGTAGTCCAAGGAGATTGTTAAAAGGACTTTTAATTAAAGTTTTGAATAATTACTGGAGCAAAGTGAATCCTGGAGTATTTTTACACAGTAAATTCTCCGCTCTGCAGGCGTCAGCTGACTCATTTGAATTTCTGTGATAAATGGAAAAAAATCTGCTTCGCCTTTGGGAAAACAATCGGTAACAAACCGCGACGTAAAGCAGAAGTATGACGGAAAAATCGTAGCTCGAAAAACGAACTGAATAACGAGAATGTAAATAGAATTGTATACGTTTGTTTTAGCAATGCCTTTGGTATGTTTTATTGTAGTATTTAGAAATTTGTATTGGTTTGTGAGAGAATATTATGAAATAGTTAATTTTGCACTGCTGCCAGCACCACCAGGGGGATCTCCAGCTCACATTATAACGTCGTCAAATGACAGCCGGCCCGGAGCATCTGAGTTTTCTTCTCTCTCTTTTCTTTCTTTTCTCTTTGGCTTCCCAAATGGGGAATTCTACATGAATTCTATCCACTGCGTGATAGTTTCAACTGCTGAATAACAATTATTGTTATTATTATATAATTATTATTACTATTCTCATATAAATGAAATTTTTGAAAACCTGCCACATCCGCTTTATTGGATTAGACGTAATTGGATATGACTATTAAAGAAATGGAATTATGTACAATAGACACGATAATTGGAGGTCAATAAAAGAAGAATTCAGTCTTCAAGGATTCAATTTTGTTTTTAAATTGAAAAACTAATTTGTGGCTTAATAATGTAATTAGGAATACCATTTCAAGACTGAATTTTTATCCGAAACTATCTTCTCATAATCACTGGCGCACAAATCGCTCATAATATATATGACGATAGAAAAAATATTTTTAAATAAAACTTTTTATACTTGATACATTATGTTGGGCTTAATACCTACATGCTGCTGATCTTGAGGCGATAACGAAGAAATTTACTTTTGCACAAATGCGCCTAAAAATTCAATAACAAGGGGTAAAGACGAATTCATTAGAAGGACGCGGAGATTATAATAATCCGTGGTTTGTGGCCCACGACACGGAACGTAACGACTTAATACTCTCCTGATATCACTATAAGCCTTAGTACAATGTACCACTAGCAGCGGAATTCGGGTCGTTCCCACGATACTACCAGAAAAGTGTTAGCTACACTATCGCGTTGATACCGACTGGTAGGCAGGCAGTGGCAAGGTTACTTATTTAAATAACTAACACTCGTGCGGATATTAATGGTTTTTGTTATTGGTCGATATTCATAATATGGCTCCGATGACTTGTATATTATGTCACCGTAAGATTGTAAAACCGTTAGTTTACAAAATGCAACAGCACAAACTATTTCTTAACCCACCCATCAGGGACGGTTCCCATTTTTACGGGTAATCAAAATCAGTTAGATTGTGAACTTGTTTCTTTTATTCGTTCACAATTTTAATTGTGAATGGTTTGTTTGGTTTACGATTTTCCGACAGTTATTTTGTAAACTAACATTTTTAGGGTTCCGTATCTCAAAGAGAAAAAACGGAACCCTTATAGGATCGCTTTGTTGTCCGTCTGTATGTACGTCTGTCAAGACCTTTTCTTTAAAACGCGTGAAGGGATTAAGCTGAAATTTTTGTCAAATACGAAGGTCAGTTACGTCTTGATGCCTTGAAAAAACACACTTCTAAGTTAACGAAATAAAAAGTTATAGCCAATTATGCACAAATTTTGTATGAAAACGTACTTTGTCGAAAACCTAAAATTATCGGGTATTTCCCGTTGACCTGGAGTTGTAAAATTTGGCAAGAAGTAAGAACTTACAGCACATATATAGGAATAAATCTGAAAACTAGTGAATTATATGTAGATCATTGGAAAAATCATTATCAACTTATAACTAATTTGCCTGATAAATGTGTGCCGCAACCGTCTCGTCAACGGTTGCGGCACACATTTATCACGTTTGGATTGTTCTTGCCATTCATACGGAACCCTCGGTGCGCGAGTCGGACTCGCACTTGGCCGGTTTTTATAATGTTACGGTAACATATATACGAAACGCGATTGTACAGCTTTTAATTTTCAGCGGTATAATGTGAGCAAAAGATGCTCTGGTCGTGTCAGCACAATTTATTTGTAATGCATACTGCATTAATACTAGCTTCAGAGTTCAGAGCTATGCTGGTGCCTTGGTTCTGTCAATATTGTGATGATGATTATATAGCGGACTATAGCGATGATAATAATTAGCACTACAAATAGTAATGACGAAAGACTGACGAGAAAAAATTACAAATGAAAATCATAAACAAAAAAGAATCACCAGACCGCAAACATCCACCGCGACACAATGACATTTGATTGGCTCTCAACGGACAAATTAATTTCTCCGCAGGTCTACTTTCCATTACATTTCACCCTCCCCCTCGCCTCACTTTGGTCCGCGCCGAAAACATTCATCATTGTATTTCAGTCACGTCCAGTCACGTCACTTATTTTTCACCCGAGAAAATTTTCATGAAAATAAAAATGTTCTGTAAGTTTGGGGTTTCATTTTCGCCATAATTAATGATAATAAGAAGCTAAGCACCAATTTTTCAGTTTCATTTAATAAAGTATAATTATGCTAATGTGATGAAGCAGTTTGTTCCTCTGCAATTATGTCGAGTTTTTCTGGTTGTTATTACAGAGGATGTAATGCAAAAACGTACAAATTCAATTAAGCCACTTTAAAAAGAAACGGCAGGAAAACTCGATTACTATTGTAATTTCTATTGCTATTTTTATTGTTATTGCCTGTTTCTGTTAATGTTATTGTTGTGTCTTATAATTGCGGAGTACTACGTGTTATAACAGGGTTGATAAGAGTAAGTGGCATTAAATGAAACCACATATACTATAAGTGCCTACAGTTAATCTGAAACTATTAAAAAAAAGCTTACGACAAGTAGCATAAAATTGTTAACACTGTACCGGGCGGCTACGGGTTAAATGCCCCGGCCGGCCATAGTCGGCGATCAGCTGCGATACAGCGTGTAAGAAGTAAGAAAAACTTTAAAAAATTCCTGTGGCAAAACTATTGCTCCGATTGATCTGATTTATGTGATGTGGCCTAGAAATGATACACTAAATATGCGGGTTTATTTAATGCCTCGGGCTTGTATCAAGCTTGTAATAAACTCCATGAATGCTGAATAATACTAGACATTGTAGCTGTCTTTATACGGCGATATACTGTAAGGTTCCCCGTCATGACGGTCCGAGTAGGCTGCAATGCATGGCAAATAAATTTACTGCAATAATACTGTTAAATCGTTGTAATTTTAAAAAACGAAGATGTACGATGAGTAGATAATATATTCTGATGTGTGTTTTCCCAACACGCCTAAGTTGAAAAAACGTGTGCGGAATACTGATATGTTAATTGTTTCGAAGAGACCCACGTCAAATACCCATACGCTTCTTTACGCGGTGAATAATTATTGCCGAAAATAACAAGTAATTTTTCGGCACAAAAAAATTTCGAAGAAATATTTAAATATTCGTTAACTTAATCTTATTCGTGAGTGCTTTGATACTTATCTAAATAATAAGATGAATAATATTTTATTCTAATTCTGATGTCAGATGTTTCTCCAAATGCAAAAATTGTATATCTTGTATAAGTGGTATCATATCCTAACAAAAACATCATGTAAAAAAACAAATCTCGCAGCTCAGTCTTTCTACCATAAAAAGTTGTGAGATCCATGTAGTACCAAGTCGTGAATTTATTTAGTCCATACTTAAGAAACCTTGGCTTACTTATCTAAATAGTATCTAAATAATAAGATGAATAATATTTTATTCTAATTCTGATGTCAGATGTTTCTCCAAATGTAAAAATTGTATATCTTGTATAAGTGGTATCATATCCTAACAAAAACATCATGTAAAAAAACAAGTCTCGCAGCTCAGTCTTTCTACCATAAAAAGTTGTGAGATCCATGTAGTACCAAGTCGTGAATTTATTTAGTCCATACTTAAGAAGCCTTCTGCCTTAAGTTTTTATCATATCAGTATTAAAAATCTTTTACATTTTAAATAAAAACATCGACTTGGCCATCGCATGATTCGATTGTTTAGTAGGCCATTCGAAAAGACTGGTGAGAGACAAGGCTGCTGGCCCGAAGTACTGTGTGGTATGATACATACTAAACAAACAATAGATACTGAAATTTTAGGCTTCTTGTTTTATCCACTACGAAGTTATAGGGGATCGAAATTAGCCTGAGTTGCGTCGCGAAAAGGATGGTACGGCCGTGCCACTTTTTTGCTCAACTTGACGGGGGCACTGCCGTGCCCCCGGATTTATTATCGCCAATTTCATTGACATTTTAGCGATGCTTTTAGGCTGGTTTAAGGCTGGTTTTAGTGTCATGCGGACCGTCAGTACGGATCGCTCCGCGCATGCCGATCTGTGTTAATGCGGACGGGTCCGTACGGACGACTGACTGACAGCTCCGCAGCCGTCCGCATGGCGCGTACGTGCCACGGAGCTGTCCGCGCGGAGCGCCGCGCCGCGCTGCTCGCGCCTCTGCCTGCAACGAGCGTTTTAGTATCGTGCGGAGCGACCGTCAGTACGGAGCAGTCCGCGCGGAGCCATCCGTACTGACGGTCCGCGTGACACTAAAACCAGCCTTAGTGTCATGCGGACCGTCAGTACGGATCGCTCCGCGCATGCCGATCTGTATTACAGCTACGGAGCGTTTTAGAGTAATGCGGACGGGTCCGCCCGGACGACCGTCCGCATGGCGCGTCCGTGCCACGGAGCTGTCCGCGCGGAGCGCCGCGCCGCGCTGCTCGCGCCTCTGCCTGCAGCGAGCGTTTTAGTATCGTGCGGAGCGACCGTCAGTACGGAGCAGTCCGCGCGGTGCGATCCGTACTGACGGTCCGCGTGACACTAAAACCAGCCTAAATCTTCTCGTGTAGTAAGAGGTAGTGCCACACTGCATGCTTTCATGCGGTCGGCACGACCGGGGAGGTACCTCTCTCTTACACGACACCGGCGTGAACGCGACAACACCGGCGTGTGTTGTCGCGTTTCGTGCGGTATGTAAGTAGCCGGTGGCCTATGGAGGTGGGAGGAGAAAGAAGGGCAGCGCATCTGTGTAGTTTCTATACGTATGTCTATGGGCGTCGGTAGTCATGAAAATATCTCTGTCTGCTCGTTTGCCCCCTATACCATAAAAAAAATCCTGATATATAGGATGTCACATGAATCAAATTACTTGGTGATCGATCATTGCCAGTTATACTATGGCCACTTTTCCTCTCTCTACTACGTCTACGTTGTGACTGTCACCATATTCAAATGTCATGATTAGAAGTTATTGTAGTATAACGTATATTTACCATATTTTTTAATTGTTAAGTCGCACGGAGCACAATTCCTGTTGTCGCTCGTCGAATTATATCCTAACAGCGGAAGAGTTGAACTGTGCGACCTTTGCTGTGTAAAGCATTCGTTAGACCACACACAAGGATCAGTCCCTCGTCAGCTCGGAGCTGTCAGATACAGAGCTAACAACAAATACAGTCGGCCCTCGTCTGAGGACAGAGCGCGTCAAGATGAGCCACATACACTTGGCTAACAAACAACAAAATTTAAATCATACATTGAATCCATTAGTAAGTATTTGAGAACAAACAGTAAGCAAATTATTTTAATTACAACTAATTTGATATGATGAAATAAATAGTGGAATCCCACAGGGCAGCGTTCTTGGTTTTCTGCTTTTCTTGTTGTATATTAACGACGTTTTAAAATAATAACTACAAATTTTTATCCGAAATTTTGGCTTGGATTGAAGATCTTAAAATCTAGAAGTAAATCTTAAAAAAACCAAAATTATACAATTTTAACAATATCACAAACATCATTTATTAATTATTTACTCTCACTAAAACATTATTCACACAAAATTAGAACATATTGACACTTTTTAAGTACTACGCCTTTTCCAACATAAACTGAAACTTCCATATCTATAACATAAGCGGAAAACATGGTTCACATATAATGCACTGCTTCAGTTAAAACTACTGAAATAAAATCAGCAGCATCTGCCTATTATGCTTATACTCATTCTTAGCTTATGTATGGTACGAGTATTATACTGTGGTACAAAATAACACAAATGCAGATATTTGTTTAATTTCTGAAAGAAATGCTAAGGATCCTGGCAAACGTCGACTAAATAGATAGTTGCAGGCCACAGCCGCCACACTTTACTGAATTTGTCATACCAACATTACCTACATTATGTATATCTTTAAACCGGTGGACTGACGACTTTGGTAAGATGACGGGAGCCGCTGGATGCAAGTGGCTCGTGACCGTCACCAATTTTTTTTATTTTTTTTTTTTTATGGTATAGGAGGGCAAACGAGCAGTCGGAGCCATTTTCATGACTACCTAGGCCCACAAACATCCGCATAGAGGCTATACGGATGCGCTGCCTTCCTTTCTCCTCCCACCTCCATGGGCCACCGGCTACTTACACACCGCACGAAACGCGACAGCACAGCTGTCACTTTACGCCGGTCTCGTGTGTTTTATACTTAATGGCATTCCTATTCACGATTATGATTTAATACTGATTTTTGAGAAATAAAAAAAATTGTTCTAGGTTAGGTTCGGCATAAGCTAGGTAGTATAAAAAAATTTAAAAAAAAATCGGGCTTTGGCCCACCACTCGTTCCCACCGCTGCACTGCTACTCCTGTGTCGCCAGGATCGACAGCGGCAACCACACTTGACCCTTTGATGTGATCGCAGAGAGCCCGAGGGAAAAGCTAAATCTGTCTTGGGACCCGCAACGAATTTAATCAGAAGAAAGTAGCAGGAGTAGGAAGTAATTCCAATTTCCCTCCCTAATAAAGCGGGAGATAGTAAAAGATTACAATGACTTAAATAAGCCAAGAAGTAAAGAGAGCAGCCAGGTGAAGCCCGGCTACTATGCACCACGGAAATATAAATAAATTAATTGATATGGAAACTTTGTTGTTATCAGGGGTATTATGATTGAGTTATATTTATTTGCTGCCAGTAATATTTATGACAAAATTGTTTGAACGCTCGAAAGTTCCCTAAATTGACCACGAGGTCGCTATAATAGACTACACATGTAACACTACGAATGTTATCTAGCATTATATTTCTCTCAGCTTGCCAAAGACTACACTCCCATAGGATGTGATGTGCGGTTTGTTCATGTTCGTCGCCTTCTATTGAGCAATCACAGAGGGGTGACGGTACCAGTTTAAAACTAAAAAGTTTGATTTTAAAATTGCCATAACTTGATAGAAACTGAGAAATGCAATGATCAACTTCGAGCCAGGGTTTAGATAATCGTTCTCGCACGCATAGAAAAAAGTTATGTAGGTGACGTCCTTTAGTTGTATTAGACTAACGATCTTGCCATTCATTAATTAAGTTTGGGTGGTTACATCTATTGGATTAAATAGTTTTGTTATCTTCCGTCATCTTGGGGATTTAATAAGTTTGGGTGAGAGAGGTTTTTGAGTTATAGTACATAGCTGCTCGACGTTGAATTTCAAGATCAACTGGTAAAACTCCGGCAAGAACTGTTAAGGCCTCCGTGCTGACGGTGCGGTAAGCTTTACATAAAAATATGAATGCCAGTCTTTGGCTTTGTAGTAGTTTACGTCGGGGTGCGCCTATAGTAGCCATGTCTGCCCACACTGGAGATCCGTAGCATATTGTTCCTAGATAAGTCGCATTATATATATTATTTTAGGGTCTTAAATGATAGGCCCCACGTATATGTCGATATGTTAGTAAAGGCGTAAAAGTTTATTTTAGCTCTTTCTTTAGTTCTAAAAAGGTGAATTTATTTTCGATGACTAAACCTAAATATGAGAGGGTTTCTTTACGTTTTACTGATACGTTATTTAGTTTAATACGAGGAGTTGATTATAACGTGCCTTTCAAAAGTATTTGAAAGGTTTTGTTAGGTGTGAAATCTAATTTATTTCTTTTTCCCCAGGATGCTATTAAACTAAGACATTTGTTTGACTTAACCTCTATTTCTGATCGCGAATTTGCCTGAACTATTAGAAGCGCATCATCTGCGTATCCTACCAATGTACATAACGCCGGGAGTGGTAGGGAAAACAAGTAGTCGAATCCTATATTCTATATATAAGGTGATAGTACTGAGCCCTATGGGCAGCCTCGGGTCAAACTTTTCATATAGGAAAGATGGCCGAGCTGCAGTTTAGCTGTACCATTTACAAAGTAAGAGTAAATTAAGGAATATATATTTGAGTAGCATCCCCTGTTTTTTAGGGTTCCATATCTCAAAGAGAAAAAACGGAACCCTTATAGGATCGCTTTGTTGTCCGTCTGTCTGTACGTCTGTCAAGACCTTTTTCTCTAAAACGCGTGAAGGGATTAAGCTGAAATTTTCGTCAAATACGAAGGTCAGTTACGTCTTGATGCCTTGAAAAAATCACACTTCTAAGTTAACGAAACAAAATTTGTGCATACTTGGCTATAACTTTTTATTAATTTCAGCTTAATCCCTTCACGCGTTTTAGAGAAAAAGGTCTTGAAAACCATTCATTACGTTTGGAATGTTCTTCCCATTCATACGGAACCCTCGGTGTGCGAGTCGGACTCGCACTTGGCCGGTTTTTTTTAATTTAAGAAGTAGCATTGGTAGCTTGGTAGTATGGTTTACCTTACTGGCTGACGACCATTGTTCCTTTTCCCCTGTCTCTTCCCCTAGTCTCCAGTCCCTTATTTTGCGGCTCCATCTCCCGTCGCTTCTGCGTCATATATGTCCTGCCCATCGCCACTTGCTGTGTGCTACGGTTCATGCTTTGTCGGTCCTTTCTTTCTGCGCATCTTAGTATTTCGTATTTGCTTAGAAAGTCTCAATTATAATAATACACGTAGCAGTAATCTATTTTAAATCGGCATTTTCAATTATTTCAAGTGCAATTTTGGGACAACGAGAATACATATTTTTATTATTTTATAATAATTGTAATAAATTAGTTATAATAAATAATTGCAGCGAGTCACTGTTCTACGAAGGACCTATGTATTCTAGTGCTTTGTGAATCACTTTACGTACCGGTCAAGTTCCAAATAACAAATGGCCATGTTCCTTTGATGAACAAAAAATTGTTGAACAATGTGTGAAGATATATAAATAACCCAAAAAACTATTTTAATAAGTTTAATAACACTTCTCAGAAATTATTAAAATAAAGTAAAATAGCTATTGTCAAGGCTGTATCTATGTCTCTATTAGGTACACAAGGAAACTGAGTAGTTTCTAAACTTAAACTAAATGTAAAATATTTATTTTATATATAGCAACTAGCGGCGCCCCGCAGTTTCATCCGTTTCATTCGTATATCAGCTGCTGCGCCATCTGCCGGGCAGATTTTTGAATCTAAACCATTCTCAAATCCTCTTCAACACACAAAAAATTTCGTCAAAATCGGTCCAGTCGTTTAGGAGGATTTCAGTGATATACACGCACACAAGAAATACAACGCGAAATTTTTAATGGTTTTTAAACCGAAGCATGTGAATTTGGAATAACCTATAGCCCCCATAAAAACGAGTAAATCGATTGTAACGTCTACTATACAAAAGTTTAATTTTTAATATTCATTGATGAATGGCATGAATGGCATCGAAAGAATAAATCGATTTCGCCCGTAGTCGAGCCATTCATAATCTTGTATGAATGTTTCACATTTCGCCGCCACGCGCAATAATATCTATGGACTTTGTAAATACGTACCTATTTTATGTTATTTAATATGCCTTCGCAAATACGAACTTTATTTTTCGATGATTGACCATTATTAATCATTTCATTAGGGATAGTCAACGGAATTCATGTATTTTATGTGTTTTCAACAATCGAAACTCTCTACGAAATAATTACCGTAGAATCATAAATATTTTAAAATTTGGCCGGTGACCAAAAACTAACCCTGTATAAGTATTAAGATTTAGTATTATAAAACTGGACGTGCTATTAATCAGTACATACACCAAAAAAGCACAATATTTTTTTTTTCACTAATATCACAATGTTATTAAATTTTTCAATCTGAGTAAGAGGTAGGGTCATGCTACATTGCAGTAACATTAGACAGACACGACCGGGGAACTACCTCTCGCTTACATGACACCGGCTGGAAGTGACAGCTTTGTTATTCTCACATACCAAAAATGTATATAATTTTAATTTTAGAATCTACAAATCGAAAGCTATAATAAAAACAAATATATGATAAAATATAAAAACGATAATATAATCGAATAATCGATTGATCTGGTAATCGATTCTCAGTTCGTCAGTATTTTTTAAAATTTTTCAGATACCATGGAGGTGGGAGGAGAAAGGGCATCTGTATAGTCTTTATGCAGATGTCTATGGGCGTCGGTAGTCATCAAAATGGCTACAACTGCTCGTTTGCCCCCTATACCATAAAAAAACCTACTTACAATATGTTTAAAAAACATTTAATACAGAGGTACTCGTATCGTAAAACAAATATTTAGCCGCACCTCTATTTCATATTAACTTACATTGTGATTAAAATAATATTGAATTTAATAATAATAAGCAATTAATTTTTTTTATATAATTTCAGTTGGCGACACTGCCTATAAAGTTACTTCAGATTTGAATAGTTTCATGCTCGGTTTAGTAATCACATTGACGGGCCCCGTGTGAAATATAGATAACAGTAAAGATTCAACTGCGTCTAACGCGCCAGGGACCACGAAGTACTCGCTCGTGATGACTCTACGTAATATATCACATTTGTCTCCTGCCCAGTTTTTGTTCCGACTTGAAGCTACGGGAATGACAAATTGAAGCGTTTTGCTCTACCCCACGAAGAAACTTTTTATAGGTATTGGAGGGACGGGCGGACTGATAAATGAGTAAAAGAACGTGTCATGTTGTGTCATGTGGCGCGTGGCTTGTGTCGATGATCTTATAGGTCTCTTCTGTGATATAAAATATGGATTTCTTATGGTTGAATTCAAGGAAACAAAATAATAAGAGTGTTCTCACAATTCCTGAAATACGGGGATCCTGATATTGTCATGCTTGATGAATTTTTCAAGATGAATGGGTACATGTCATGCTTTACTATGTCATTCTATCTTTCCGTTCGCAACCTTATAAAATAGAGGAAATACGTTTTCACTGTACTTGTTTAAATAGTATTCTGAGACAGGAATTTCTGCTTGATCCTTCTAAGTATTCTTGAGGAAAAGGTTTCAGGCATACGTAAGTATGTGTGCCTGAATCAACAACAACAGACAGAAGGACAAGACAATCGTGTAAAGAATCTATTTATTTTTTTGAGGCATATAACCTTAAAAATGAATTGTATGTTTTAATAAAAAAAAATAAGATAACAAAGACCAAATTAAATGGAAAAACGTAATTATAACATATTAAAACCCTACTTGTTTGATCCGTCAGAGAGATTACGCCTGTAATTTATACATCAAATTGTTGTTTTCCTCAAAGTTTTGGTATAAATACAAACCTATGCAAAGTTGTTGACATCGTACTGATTTAAGTCGTTCTAAAAGGGTGCATAACGACAAAATCTACAGTAACCTCAACAGGTAAGAAGGAAGGTGTACTTATCACAAAGGTCCTAATATAGTGTTAACTTTGTAATACAGGAATATTTATCCACTTCCCCCCAGAAGATGCCACCTTGCCGTGTCTTGCATGCCTCTTTGATCCCCAAGGCTATGCCAGACAGGGCTACCCATTCTTGGGGGAAGAGGCCAAACTAAGAGCAACACAACTGAGATATCCTCCAACCATCCCTCTGAATTAGATGCAGAAAATCCCTGCACATCCGGGACCCTCCAATTCTAGTGGCTGAAGGCACCAGTTAAGGTTTAGTCGGTATTGCACTGTGTCTAGTCCGACATAGGTCTATTGGGATTTGAAAGTCAAAATACAACATTATCTGTTTACGTACAAGGGTTTTTTTTATGATGGGGAACTTTGCATTAACATAAATAATTATGAAATATATATTTGTCAACTGTAAGTAGTTTCATTAGCTGTAATATTATATTCTGGTGATGACAATTTGTATGGGTATTATTATTTATTTATTTATTTTTATGGTATAGGAAGGCAAACGAGCAGTTGTAGCCATTAAATTGATTAAATAAATGATGTCTAATTTCCAAACAATAATCAACAATTTTCACAAATAAAAGAACAATAATTACACTCATAACTAAGTAGTGCAATAAGTAAATACAATATTCGATAAATTATTCTGTTATTGTCTTCGTTTTGATAAATTAAATAAACGCTTTCTCATTATTT
>LUGF01050180.1:179828-191631 GCA_001625245.1 Calycopis cecrops
CATGGCTTGTGTCGATGATCTTATAGGTATATAATATATTGTGTTATAATTATATGTTGTACATGAAATAGGTATGGATTTTTTATGATTGAGTAAAAAAACAAAATAAGAAGATTGTTCGCACAATTCCTGAAGTTTGGGGATCCTGATATTTTCATGCTTGATGCATTCTTCCATGCTGAATAGGTACATGTTAAAGGATAAAGGATAACATTACGACATACTATCTTTCCGCCCGCAACTTTATAAAATAAAGAAAAACGTTGCTTTACTTTTGTTGGTTAAAAATTATTCTGCGACATGAATTTCTACTTGATCCTTCCAAGTGTGACAAGACATTCGTTTGAGGAATCTATTATTCTTTTTAAAGTACCGAACCTTAAAAATGAATTGCACGTTTTAATAATAAAATAACATAACAAGGACTAAATTAAAAAGAAACACGTATTAATAAATCTTTAAAAACCTATTTGTCTGTTCCGACCGAGAGGTTACAGCCGTAATGTATTCTTTTTGTTGTTTTTCCTCAAAAATTTTGGTATAAATACTAACAAATGTAAAGTTGTTGACGATTAATCTAAGTCGTTCCAAAAGGTGTGCTTAGCAGAAACATCTACAGTGACTTAAACAGGTACAATACGCCTAATATAGTGTTAAATTTGCAGTCAATCAGAAGTATTTATCTACTTCCCCCCAAGATGCTGTCGCCTTGCTGTTGTGGGGGAGCTTGCGAGCCCGAAGGCTGTGCCAAACGACACCGCTCGCCATACTTGAGGGGAGAGGCCTGACTAAAAGCAACTCAACTGGGGGGTCCTACCGGCACTCAGAATCAGATCTGTTGCCTGCAGATCCGAAACCCTCCAATTCTAGTGCTGAAGACACCAGGCAGGGTTTAGGCGGCATTGAACTAAGTGCCTAGTCCGAAATAGTTCCATTTGATAGCTGTTAGTGTTTGAAGTTAGGGTTTGAAAGTCAAAACACGATATTAGCTGTTTATGTACAATGATTTTATTTTCGACTAGCTTCCGCCCACGACTCCGTCCGCGCGGATGTCGGTCTTCGCGTGGATGGATTTATTTTTTTTCTACGTATTTTTCCAAGATAAAAAGTATCCCATTTTATGCCCAGTATAATAAGATATAATTACACCAAGTTTCATCGAAATCGAAGCGTTAGTTTTCACGTGATGCCTGAACATACAGACAGACAGACAGACAGACAGACAAAAAATTTTTTAATCGCATATTTGGGTTTGGTATCGATCCAGTAATACCCCCTGCTATTTATTTTTTCAATATTTTCAATGTACAGAATTGAGCCTTCTACAGATTTATTATATAGTATAGATTGGGAACTTTGCATTAACATAAATTTCAATTTCAATTTTCAATTTTTTATTCATTTGTAAACATAGGTATGTTACATTACAGATGGAACTACAAATTACATATAGCAACTCTATGTTTGGCCATTAACGGCATACAAATTATATTTAAAACAATTTTTATACATTACTATGTTTTAATAAATAATTTATCTAATTAATATTATTATATTATAATTTATTCAGTCATCATTAATTATTTTTATGAATGAATTCAGTCAAAATAAATAGATCGATAGACACAATGTAATGGTTCAACAAACAAATCGGATTTTTAATATCGGGTCACACTGTCCATTAGAAATTCATCTATGGAATAATAATATTTAGACAATAGAAGATCGGATAACTCACTTTTAAATTTATTAATATTTTCAGACAATTTTATACTAGTAGGTAATTTATTGTAAATTTTAGGGGCCATACCTAGAAAACTTTTTGAGTAGAAAGCAGTTTTATGAGGCTGCATACAAAGGTTATAATTGAGTCGTCTACTATGATGTGTTTCAAATAATTTGGAATTTTTTCTTACAAACATGGAAACTTCAAGAATATATAGCGATGGTAGAGTCATTATACCATATTTGGAAAAGTATGGTTTGCAGCTATCCATAACTTTAATTTGGAAGATAGTCCTTATACACTTTTTCTGAGCTCTGAACACTAATTCCTTATTTGGTGAATTCCCCCAGAACATTAGGCCGTAACGTAAGGTTGATGATATGTAGGCATGATATGCAGATAGCACTGTTTCCAAACTACTCAACTTCTTTAAATTATATAGTGCATATTGAAATTTATTAATTTTTTTAATTGTGTAGTCGGTATGTGCACGCCATTAATTTTGGGTCCAAAAAAATACCCAAAAACTTTATTTCAGGAGCTGTCTCAATTTTACAGTTATTATAATGTAATGAATATGTGGTTGTGAAATCCTTTGGGAAAAATACATTATATAGGTTTTATCCACATTTACTCTAAGGCTATTGTCATTAAGCCAACTCATAATTTTATTTAAATTCTCATTTATATCTGTTTCAAATGATTGTATATTATATCCAGAAAATACAACGGTGCAGTCATCTGCGAATAGAGTCATGGGATATTCGGTTACATGGGGTAAATCATTTGTATAGATAAGAAATAATAACGGGCCAAGAATGCTTCCTTGTGGTACACCGCAGTTTATTTTAGTTATTTTAGATGAATACGTTTTTTCAATTAGAGTGCGTGGACAAATTCTTTTAATGTATGTCATTTGTTGCCTGTTGCTGAGGTACGATTTTATTAAACTAAGACAATTACCCCTTATCCCATTCCGTTCTAATTTGTCAATGAGTATGTTGTGATTGACAAGATCAAACGCTTTAGACATATCCATAAATAAGGCAGCCACCGGTATCCTTTTATCTACATTCACAACCACACTTTTTAACATTTCATAAATAGCTGTATTTATATTTTTTGATTTTCGAAAACCATATTGGTGTGGTGTTAAAATATTGTTATGTTCAAAAAACGTATAAAGACTATTATATATTATTTTTTCTATTATTTTTGAAAATGTTGGAAGTAAAGCAATAGGCCTATAATTTTCAGGATTTGATTTGTCATTCTTTTTATATAAAGGTTTTATTATTGTTAACTTTAATTTATTTGGAAAAATACCTTGTTCTATGAACATAATAATAATGTAGCTTAATACCGGAGAAATTTTCACAGCAACGCGCTTTACAATCTTTGTTACTATTTCATCATAACCAGCACTATTTGTATTTTTTAAGTTCATGATAGTCCTGTAGATGTCCGATGGTATTGTGGCGGGCATAAATATTGAGTATGGTATATTTTTTATAAATGTCATATTACTATTATTACTTACATTATTATTACATGTGTCCGCATTACTATTTTTATTAATTATATTATTACTAAGATTATTAATATTATTATCATTATTGTTAACGTAATTATCATAATTATAATTAATGGTTTGATCTGTGTAATAATTATTTAAAATGTTGGCGATGTCAATAGGGTTATGTATTACTTTATTTTTATAAGCTATTTCGTCTATATTTTCCGGAGGAGGGTTCACTTTACATGTATTTATTATTTTCCAAGTAGCCTTCATTTTATTATGAGCATTTTTAATATAGCAATTATTTCGAGTTTTTTGAGTTAATCTTATTACTTCTTTTAATCTTTTAGAGTAAATTTTGAATTTCTTGAGATTTTCAATATTATGGTGACGCCTTAGTTGCCACAGCCTCTTTCTTTTACGTTTACAACATAGTCTTATTCCTTTTGTTATCCAATTAATTCTTTTTATAATAGGAATTTTTACTCTATTGATAGGAAAGCAAAGATCGTAAAATAATTTGAATATTCCATAAAAATCATCAAAAGCACTATTTGAATCCGGACAGCTGTAGACACTATTAAAAGTCAACTCATTTATGGCTTTTTCAAATTTACTTATATTTTCCATGCTATATACTCGCATAAATGTAAACCAATGGGCGATTGTATACGTTTTCTTTACAGGACACATCGATATTTGAGCTGAATGATCTGATATGGCTAGGTCTAGAACTTCACCCTTACTACCTTTGACATTGTGTATTATGTTGTCAATGCATGTACCGCTAATAAGTCTCGTAGGTTGGTTTATGCTTAGTCTTAAATTAAACCTACATAATGTTCTTTTAAATTCAGAAGACATGTTACTTTTCCTCATAATATCTATATTAAAATCACCGCAAATTATAGTTTTTTTCTTGTGTGGGTTACATACCTTATTTAAATATTTATAAAATATATATTTGTCGATTGTAGATAATTTCATTAGCTGTAATATTATATTCTGGTGTTGGGTATTAGGGCATGAAATAAACGATGTTGTCTAATAATGATTTGAATAATATTTTGTAACTTCCAGACAATAATAAACTATCGATCAATATTAACTTAAATGGGCAATAGATTTGATAAGTACTAACTTTTCACGAATATATATAAAGCACAATAATTACGCTCATGAGTTATACCTAAGTGAAATAAGTATCCGTATAAGTATCCAATACAACATCCGCTAAACTATTAAGTTAGTGTCTAAGTATTTGATAAATACTAACTTTATTAAACACTTGCTCGTTTTTTATATTTTCAGTTAATACTTCGACAAAGAACAATGAAGACTGTAATAGCATTATTTCTGTGCGCTGCTTTTGCGTTGGCGTATGATGATATCCCCGACGACAAGATACCAAAACTGCTGACCGACGAGAAACAGTTGCGTCAAATCTTTGGGTGTATAGTGGATGTGGACACGTGCGATGACTTAGGGACGCATGCTAAAAGTTAGTAACTTGTACTTTTTTATTAAATTTATTCGTGTTTCTGAAAGTAATTAGAGATTTATTATGATTGATAATAATTGTGATATGATTAGATTCTTTCTAATATTATAAATGTGTCAGATGTTTTATTTTTTGTGATTCACGGATGGTTGAAATAACAAGGCCTAAAATGTATGGTGTATTACCCCACCCTAAAGTGAACACGCTTTGCATTGACCTATACATCGTTACATAGAAATAAGTCCTCTTTACGGTAAATACATAATAAAATAAAAACATGTAAGGAATCTAAAGATATATAAAAAAGGCCTGCCAAATATTATAAGCAACGACGTTTAATATATCATGCATTTAACTATTATTTTATTTTGGATTATACTGTTTATTGTTGGATTGTGTTAATGATAATATCGCGCCTAGATGACGAACCTAAAGGGTTAAGGCGCTATAGGTTCCAAATGCGATCCGCCTAGTTAATTTTGCGTGGACGGCACTCGAAAATAGCGACAATATTTAGATTAATATTATTTTATAAAATTACCATACGCTTATTTAAAAAAAGTGACTCCTAAAATTTCTTCGATTACTTATTGGGAATAGATACATATTTTAGTTGTGAATATAACTTTGATAGGTATTGAATAGTTTGTATTTAAAAATTGATGGAAACGTCAGAAATAGTGTTTTTTCATTAAAGTTTACGATTTTTTTCTATCGAGGCAAAATCCTTTAATTGTGTTTCGACGCCCTAAGAACTATGCCGTATTTTATTAACATTAACCACAGCTAAAAAAAATATGATAAAAAATAGTTTTTAAAGGTTACGTTTTGAATATACGTGAGCACGGATTGACAAATTTGGAGCCCATTTCGCCTTAAGGCTTTTAGCTGTGGTTAATGTTAACAAAATACGGCATAGTTCTTAGGGCGTCGAAACACGATTAAAGAATTTTGCCTCGATAGAAAAAAATCGTAAACTTTAATGAAAAAACACTATTTCTGACGTTTCCATCAATTTTTAAATCCAAACTACTCAATAACTATCAAAGTTATATTCACAACTAAAATATGTATCTATTCCCAATAAGTAATCGAAGAAATTTTAGGAGTCACTTTTTTTAAATAAGCGTATGGTAATTTTATAAAATAATATTAATCTAAATATTGTCGCTATTTTTGAGCGCCGTCCACGCAAAATTAACTAGGCGGATCGCATTTGGGACCTATAGCGCCTTAAGCAAACTGTATTACTATTCAGTATTCAGTTTTCACCTATTAAAAGTGCCATGTAATAGTGGTAGCTTGTCAAGGGTGAAGCGTGCAACAGAATAGAGAACTCATAGGAAATGGTACAAAAATCAAGATGACGTAAAAAATCCTCTCTTTGTTCCTACTGGTACCAGAGTCTGGGTACCAGGCTGCTGTTGAGAACTTCTTGACAAAAAGGCTATTCACACTGTCAGATCTAGGGATCTAAATCAGCAATCGTGCTTGCAATCACTAGAACGAGCCAGAATACTTTTTGAGAATTAAACACAATTATCTAAAAGTGATTAAATATTACTGCGAATTATACCAATTAAAAAAAATACAAAGTATCTATACTAATAATAATATAAAGCTGAAGAGTTTGTTTGTTTGAACGCGCTAATCTCTGGAACTACAGGTCCGATTTGAAAAATTATATCAGTATTAGTTAGTCCATTTAGCGAGGACGGCTATAGGCTACTTTTTTAACCGACTGCGGTAAAAAAACGAAGTCACGTAAACGAAGTTGCGGGCGTCCGCTAGTGTAAATATATATACACATTTCACACATGGATCTCTTTGCTACGTAATATAAAATATTTAATATGTATAAAGTTCTACTTTAAAATCTATCTATTTATTATAAATCTATTTCAGTTAATACAGAATCCAAAAATAATGCAGTTGCAATTATCCATCGATCCATCCATCTCATAAGTATACCTAGATCCAAGGATGATACAAGATGCCTGCGTAAAAATGTAGTTACCCAAATCCAATGTTGAACCGAATGTAACCCCAACGCGAACGTAACAAAGGCATCCTACTAATATTATAATCTAGCTGCGCCCCGCGTAAATTTCGATCCCGTTTAAAAATAGAAAATCATCATAGAAACAAACAAACATACAAACTTTCGCATTTATAATATCAGTAGAATGCGAAAGTTTGTAGTATCATTGCTTTCTTTGATTGACTTATCTACTACCTAATATTATAATAATAGATATAATAATAAGTTATTTATTTCTTTGATCAAAACTTAAATGCAAAATACAATGTTTGGAGAAAACCCAAATTATAAATGCCATGGTTTGTATATTTGTTAGTTTGTTTGGTACTCCTTCACGCAAAAATTTCTGAACTGATTTTCTAGACATTTGGCACAGATGTAGAGGGTAACTTGGATTAACACTTAGGATAGTTTGATCCCGAAAAATGTTTCTGTGGGATTTACACGGGTGAAACCGCGGGGCGCTTGTTAGAACGAAGTCTTATACTTTAATTATCTTTATTTGTTTTCGCTAGGTTATTGTACATAAAAATCACACCAAAAATTGTAAAATAATAATATAATAAATAATTTTAATATAGTAAAAATTAATATCCTGGGACCGTAGCGAATTTGGGCATTGTCATTTGGCATAATATGTAATACTACAATTTGAATAACGTTAAAAATATATGCTGCAATCTAGCATGGAGTCTTACAAAACTCTACAGTTAATATGAGTGGACAATTTCCGGACTTACAAAGCACCGAGAATGTTGTATGTGGTTTTTTGAATAGATTTTCATTATCAGTATGCATATTTCAGGTCATGTTGTCGAGGTTCTGGCGGACGACTGCAGAGAATGTGATTTACTGCAAAAACAAACTACGCATGCTTTTATAAATAAGTTGAGGAACGACTATCCTGATCTGTACGAAAAATTTGAAGCAAAATACGATCCCACCAGAACACTTCTTCAGAAGCTCGACGAGGAAATGCTTAAATACTCGTCTTAATTATGTGGAATAAATTATAATATACTGAATTCTAAATAAGAATTATTTCTTAAACCCAGTTACACTTAATACTAGTAAATAATTTCAATTTATTTTATATTTAATTATATTTAAGGGGTTATATAAATTAACTAATATACATTCATAAGCTTCCAATCTTACACTCCTTGCAAGGCATCTCTAGTTTATTTAACACTAGGTGCAATTTTTTTAATGTATAAAATGTTGAGATTTTCCTGACTTAATGAAGCACTCTAAAGTATTGCCTGTTTTTAAAACCGGTTGTTCGAGTGCTCTCAGCAAAGTATTTGAAGAACTAATTAGTCTTTTTTTAATTGCAATAATTTACTACATGTTGAGCAATTTGGTTTTGCAAAAGGACGTTCTATTACAGATGCTGGTGTTAGTTTACTAGGTTCTTTTTTTGGAGTATGGGAGGAGTCGCTGGTTGCGCAACGCGATGTGTTTTGCGACTTTTGTAAGGCCTTTACCTATGTACAGCAGGAAACATTCGTCAGGAAATTAGACCATTAAGGTATAAGAGGCGCGGCTCTCACCCTCTTGACTTCGTATTTAAACAATAGAACTCATAGAATTGAGGTAAATAAAAAGAGTAGTAACCGGATCAAAATAGAAATGAGGATCCTACAAGGGTCCATTTTCGGGCCGATTTTTGTTGTAATATATATGAACGACCTACCATATCTCGTCAAAGATAATCATGAAATAATCCTATTTGCTGATGATACGTACAACAGATCAATTGTGACGGGTGTGTGTGTGTGTATGCATAGATATTTAAAATTACGCAACGGATTTTGATGGGTTGTTTTAAAAGATCGAGTGATTCAAAAGGAAGGTATAAAATAACCCCATTTTTAAGTCCAAAATCCACGCGGGCGAAGCTGCGGGCAGAAGCTAGTTATTTACACAACAGACATTCGTGCCAATAACAATACTTCCATTAAACATCCACCGGCAGGAGGCGGCTCCTGGCGGCCAGACGCCGCAGCTCCGCGGGTCCGCGCCGTAGAACTTCATTATTATCCGTTTGCTCGTGTGAGCCGCTAATTAAGTTTCTGCTTGTTTGTTTACGAACTCCAACTTAATCACGTGCTAATCAACTTTATACGGGCAGAGCTAACAATGAGGGTGAGCCACTTAAACTTTAAGGGCAATATAATAATATAAGTATGGTGCCGAATCAAATTTGAACATTATCTGCAGAGAACTTGATGCTGCACTTGAGCCTTTACGTAGTTAAAAGAAGTACTTTTTGTAGGAGGTACTGCCACACTGCATGCTTGCATGATGAAAATGGCGCCGACTGCTCAATTGCCCTCCTACACCAAAAAAAGAAAAAGATGTACCTAATGCTAATGTGAGTAGAGTACATTGACTTTACAAGGAATTGAGAACAAAATTAAACCCCTTTCTAGTATTGATGAGGAGTTAAACGTATCGGAAGTTACAACGTCGCGAGAACGTTATAGTACGCAGAAAAAGAATTTATTATTCTCATATCCATCTAACTTTGGTATACACATGTTCACAAATAAATTATATTTATCTATAACTATATCTTGTTATAAATACGAAAGTTTGGATGTGTCGATATTTGTTACTCAATCACACCGAAACTACGGAATGGACTTTGATAAAAGTTGCTAGTATAATATAAAATAAGTTATATTATATATTATACAAGCTTTTGCCCACGACTTCGCATGCATTCAATACGAATATATATGTGAGATATTGCTTTTGGAACAAATACATCAAGGGGTACAACTTGTTTTATATCAATATGCACTTTTTTTGCTGCTACTTGTAACAATTTTCACTATATTATCTCCGAAACTATAGTTAGAATAGAAGTACTTGAGTGGCCCAAAAAATTCGTAATTGTTTGCTGATTATATTTATATAAAAAACAAAAAAGGGTACAAGTCGACTTATGTCACACGTCACAGGGTATTGTGGCATTGCCTCGATATTGCCTCGGCAGCAACCGAGAGCAATCATAATCATTTGGTTCACTGAATTTTGTGGTAAAGGAATTTTATGTTGCTGTAATTCCTATAATTTACTTTTATTTTCAAATGAATGTACTAAAGATTTTATCTATAATTAGTTCGTAAAGATAAGATCGAGTCCACAATGTAGAGTTTAATTACAAATGAGTGAATGCGGCTCCGGAGAGTCTCTTTATTATTTTAAACGAGTTTCGACAATACTTGTGACTCTATCTAATGTTGTGACAATATGTTCGTGTTTTGTAAAGAAACTTACATATTTTGTTGAAACAATCCTACTATATTACGCTTATATTATCTTGACGACCAGGCAGTGGTGCAGAGCTCGGAAAAGCGGAGCATAATGCGTTGGATCGCGAGTTCGAATCCCGCCTAGGCCATGGATCTATGTATTATATGTATTTATATAATAAAAATCTTAAATATATAATATTCCTTAAATATGTGTAACATTAAACATATTAATCGTTGTCTAGTACTTGTAACGTCGAAGTCCGTTAGTCTAGCCCCGTAGGGGCTAGACTAAGATAGTATGAATATGTCCCCAGATATTATTATTAATATAATTAACTAGTTTATAGTTCGTAGAAATTGATATTTTTTTATCCTTTTAATAAATAATAAAATACCAAATGTAATAAAAAGAAGTAACCCAGCTGCCGCGGCAGTGTGCCTCAACACACCGTCCAAGCTGTCACCCAGGTTCTTGGCTGCAGCCAACTGAATTAATACCTCTATAGAGACTAGCATTATAGATATATCTTATTCATTCATTCATGCATGCATGAAATTTTACTTATGGTGATTTTCTTCGCCATAGAGACAGTGAGGTTTATTTTGTAAGAAAATTAGAATACCAAATGCAAAACGAGTAAAATATAGTTTTCGGTGCCTCGCATATTTTGCTATTTTGAGCCAGCCGTCACCGTAAGAGAAAATGTTGAAATAAATTACAATTTCTAGAGAAACAAATAGAACGGCGAATTCATGGAATTTTATATTTAAGTTTATCTTTGTATACAAAAAGGTTTTATTTTTATAAAATAAAAAAGAGTATAAGAGCAGTTGTTGATTCTTCCTCGCGTAAGAATTATTCTTCGTCCCTCACGTTACGTGAGGGACTTGCTCTGCCTCTCACTGTATACATTCTGAATTCTGAAATATACGAAGTGTAATAAAAAAAAAGGATCTTCCATTCGTCCCTGGTGTAGGGTCTATGTAATTAAGCCGGTGCTATTATTTCTTACCGAGTGAACTTAAGACGTGAAGCCGCACAATATAGCTGGTTGATGACTGAGGACGCAATCAGCGAGAGTCGAGATTCACACTAGGCAATTATAAATTACAATATATTACTACGCGTTCGATATGCATACGCGTATGTACGTGACAAGGGCCCTGACGATGATCAAAGCAGGTAGTTGATTTAACAGAATATTAAACTTTGATTACTTAATCTTCATATTTGATCATATTTAAGACGTTAGATTATAAGAACTCAAAATTGTTGTGCGGAGGCTAATAACAAATAAACGTTAACAGGCCCCTCTGGTAGAAATTTGGAGAGTAGGCGTAGTTAATCCAGCGTAAAAAGGTTTCGATTCTAGACTACGCCTGACGTGGACAAACAGTTGGGTTACGTGTTTAAGATGTATTCTTATGGAAACATAGATATCAAACCGCCAAGTTAATCTATAAATCAATAAAGTATCAAGACGTCACAAAATATGACAAACATATTTTCTATACATAGGTACACCGTTACATATTATACTGTAAAACTTATTTTATAAAAGAATCGTAATTAACAATTCCTCCGCCCAGATTTTGGCCAACGAAGCAGTAGAATATAATATAAGGTTTACATTTAGCGGGATTAGTACGAGTCGAGAATGAAAGTAATTCCTTATTTTAATGACGTGGCAACCGCTGCGCGGGTCCGGGGGGAAATTAACAGGAACTACGAAACCACCCCCCCCCCCCC
>LUGF01050180.1:197246-207939 GCA_001625245.1 Calycopis cecrops
GTCTAACCAAATTCGCTCAGTGTTGAGCTTGAAGCTGCACGATGCTCCCCACATTGCCAAGGACAGAACCAGATGGCGAAATATTGTGAAGAACAAGATTTTAGCTCAGCACGGGTATCACGACCCTCAGTAATGAGGATACCGACGCAAGGAGGAGATGGAGGGCAAACGAGCAGCCGGAGCCATTTTCATGACTACCGACGCCCAGTAACATCGGCATAGAGGCTATACATACAGATGCGCTGCCCTCCTTTCTCCTCCCACCTCCATGGGCAACCGGCTACTTACACACCGCACGAAATGCGACAGCACAGCTGTCACTTTACGCCAGTCTCGTGTAAGCGAGAGGTACCTCCCCGGTCGTGCCAGCCCAATTCGACTGCATGCAAGCATGCAGTGTGGAACTACCTCTTACCATTATTATATATATTAGGTATTTATATAATATGGATTTATTAGAAATTAAACGCGGGTGAAACCGCGGAGTTCAGCTAGTTTCCAATATTTTCATTTTCAATTTGTCTGATACGTTCATGAATCATGTTCTTTGTTTTGTTCATAGACCTTGGTGGGTACTTCTTTCATCACTTTTCATTTGCGATATTATTAAGAACCTTAAACACAAATGATGGACACGCACTAACCTCACTTTACGGAAACAATTAAATATTTCCATAAAAAAAATATGCCAGATATTATTTTATAGAATACTTGAATTAATCTTGAAATTGAAATAATAAAAATTGAAAAACAAGAACACAATAAAAAATTGTTAATGGTACAAAATATATTTTCCTCAATACAGTTTCGATATAACTTTGCAGAATATGGTAATTTAATTTAAATTGAGAATGAGGGTATTTTTGTTAAAGGCGCGAAGCGTTGCGTTTTTTATTTAAAACAGAATTTTAAAATCTTTTTTATCAATAAATTAATCTTAAGCTCTTAAAAAGCTTTCAAGAAGTTCGAGAGTTCCAAGAATCCCGGATCAGAGAGGAACCGCTGATACAATCTTGGCGGGTCTTCATTTTTTTAATATCCCTTTTTTTATAATACCAACATCACATCTTCAATCAAGTTCCCTAATAAAAAGGACAGCTTAAAACTGATTTTGTAATTAGCATTAAATGTTTAGAGTCCTGGCAGAAATAAATACAATGTTTTACAGTTTCCAATTTCAATATATCATTTACTATTTATATTTTATGCCAACATAATTAATAAATGAAATAAATAAAGTACACACCTAATGTGACTCAGAAATACAAAATACGACGAATTATCTTTATTATATTAGAACACGTGCTCTCTGTAACACGTGGAGGTGGTGAGCTTGCGCTGTTAATTAGTTCTCGTTTATTAGTATAATACGTTACCGTATAATGTCGACGCGTCGGTACCACGGTGTCGTCGACAATTATTCTGCTGCCTGAAAACAGTGCCTAATAAGCCAGATGCTGGCAAGCCATTGGCACATTGGTCACTACGAAAAACGAAAATAATAAGCGCTACTTCCTTTGTTCTGTCCATTTTCTTATACTATTATAATTCATAATATTATAACAATGAAATATTATAACAAAAAGCGTTTGTGTAAAAACTTATTACAGTGTAAGAGATTCAGGCAAGATACAACACTGCTAATCAGTTTTTGCTGTACCAGTGTAATTAATATTTGAGCTGTGTATATTATTTCGTACAATAATTTCAATTAAGAAGATTGAGTTTGATTCACTGTGAATAACTGATAATTATTGAATTGAAGAATTGGACAAAATCTAGCTTCCCGACAGACGTTGTCTTGTCATTATTCAAAAATATGTTGTCATGGTAACGTGTAAAAATGTGGTCGAATTGTTAACCCGTTACTTTACCCCACAATATTGTATATTCGAGATACCGAATGCAGCTGTATTCGGGGGGTTGATTTTTTAATCTAAACCATTCTCAAATCCTCCACACACACAAAAAAAATTGTCAAAATCGGTCCAGTCGTTTATGAGGACTTCAGTAACACACACACGCACACAAGAAATATATTATACATAGATAAAGATGTAATCGTAAACTTCTATCCTAAATTCCCCATATACACAAACATATAGAGCAATTAAGAAATTGATATATCAGTTATATTAGTTTTTTAACGTACAATCGTCGTCGACGTCTACCAAGAAAATCCAGATAGGATGGACATTCTACATACTAGGCGATTGATTTGTACGATGGACAAAAAATCAATTCTTAATAAAGTAACTCTAATAGATTGCCTTTATGTCATATATGTAGTTACTTTACATGCGGCCCGTCAGTGGCAGTAGGCACAGCAATTTGCTCAGTAGGTGCCCTCGGGGAGATCTTTATGTATTGTATAATATTCTTCATATGAAATTGTATATTTTATTATATTTCCAATATCAATGTTTTATCCACAGAGTATCGTATTTTGTCAATTTCTTGTTCAAACGAATTGGAAATATTATTTATTATGGACTAAATATTCATGATATTTAATCAATTGTCTCAATATTTTTTTCAATATTATGTAGCTATGTTTAGCGACCAATAACATTAGGCTGATTGTGATCGTTCTTGAATGAATAAACGAATGAATGATTTTTTTTATTGTATACTTACACAAATATATAAACAGAATATATTGTAAGTGTACTTAAATTCAGATTATTTATATAAAAGGCGACCTTAATGCTTAGGTAGCAATATATTTCAGCTAACCTTTTGTCATTCGAAAGAATACTATAATCCTCTAAGCACATAGATACAAACAAATATAAACGACATTTAAAAATAACAACATTCTTCCGAATAGAGTTTTTAACTAACAATATATTATATTCATCACTACGACATACAATATAATATATAAATAATAAATAGTATAAATAAATACATATTAAGAAAATATATATAATATAATAAGTGGGGTTAAAGTATCAAATTGCTGTTTTATTGTCCTTTTTTCACATGGTACCTATGATAGTTCTTCTTTTAAAAACAATTAAAACGTGTTAATCGCTAGTGCACCATTCAATTAACAAGTTTCATTTTTATTCAGCTTAGACAAGCAAGATGGTTACTTCGAAAATTCGAGTGACGTTTGAATACGAATTCCGACGCGGAACCAACGTGGCATAAACAGCTCGCAATATCAAAGTTGCGTTTGTAGAAAGTATTGGTAATGAACGCACCGTGCGATTTTGGTTTAAACGCTTTCGGGGTGGAAATTTTGATTAAGGAACGAATCACGTGGAAGCGCGCCCACATATTGAAAACAATGAATTGTAAGAGATCGTGGAAGCCGACCCAAGACAAACTGCCCAGGAATTTGTGGCTAGAACCTTAATCGAAAAATGCAATGGCTGACCCCAGATCAAACGCCGCAACAGAAGTTTAAATCAAATCATACCAATAAAAAAGCAGTGGTAACTCTTTGGTGGTCTTCACCATTATTGCTCTTTGATTTTTTTTTACTATATAGGAGGGTAAACGAACAGCCGGAGCCATTTTCATGACTACCGACGCCCACAAACATCCGCATAGAGGCTATACAGATGCGCTGCCCTCCTTTCTCCTCCCACCTCCATGGGCCATGATAACGCAAGACCTCGGACAGTACGAGAACCCGTTTTAACTCTACAGGAACTGCAATTAAAAATCATACGTCACCCTCCGTATTCGCCAAACCTTGCTCTAAAGCTTCATTTTTTCGTGATTGGACAATTTTCTACGATAAAAAAATTCTTCTCGGGAGGCAGTACAAAATGCTTTCACATAGTTTATCGAATCTAGATTTATTATTATATATTATTTTGATTAAATAAATATGTTACATCTCAATAAGTTTTTTATAAGATGCCCTTCGAATACGTAATGAAAGAGATATGATGATCTTAATATTCTATAAGAATCACATATTTTCAAAATAAATTATTTAGCTGACTGAAAGAAAAAATATTATTTATTAGTAGCTGTAGTGCGGGCGTTGCTACGCCACCAACAGACACGTCATCATAGACTATCATAGCAGTATATAAAAGTCATTAGAATGACAGCGACGCCATCTGTCCAAAATTGGTCGTACCAACTTAAAAACCTTAGTGGTAAAAAATAGCCTAGATGTTAATTTAAATGGTGAAAGAATTTTTGTAATCGGTCCAGTAGTTTCGGAGCCTATTCGTTACACACAAACACACACAATCAAATCTTTCCTCTTTATAATATTAGTTTAGATGGAGTAGTAGAGTGGAGTGCTATTGTTGATGGATATAGTTTAAAGGAAAGGATCAATCAAAATTTGGTATTTATTAGACACTTTTGAAACACGAAGCCAGCGCTCCTACTCTTTATAGCACAATGGGCCAAATGAACAGTCGGCGTTATTACCGATGCCCGTACACACATATACCTTTATTCGTACGTCACAAACACACCTTTATTGTTACTTAACGTATTTCAAAAAGGACTGCCTCGTGGTCTAGTCCTTTGCTCATAACCGAAAACTTCAAAGTTCTAAGATGAAGCTGATCTTGAAATTACGGGAGTTGAGGACAAGAGAGGTCAAAAGTTATTGGTATAAAGTATTGGAGATAACACTTAAAACTACCCACCCTTACAGTTGTCAACACTATACATTACACAACGACTCTTCAGCATAACTAGAGTGTGAAAGGGCAAATTCTTTTGCCGGATCCATGTATATAATATATTATATGATAACTAAGATATAGTTCACTTAAGTAAACCCCTTAAGGGGATGAAATAAGAGGGAGGTAAAGTTTACATGAAATTTTCTCATTTCTGTTAGAAATATCTCATAAGTTCAGTTTTGGCGGCAACTGTTTAGTTTTAGTAGCACATTTTTATAATTCCTTATCACAGAAGTAATCAAATTGCCCTTGAAACATTTCAATGTATACCGCCATTTTGTATTTTTATGTAATTATATAGTGTGAATCATATTTTGTTGTTTCATCCTACTAATATAATAAATGCAAAAGTTTGTATGTTTGTTTGTTTATTTGTTACTCCTTCACGCAAAAACTGCTGAATCTATTTTCATTAAATTAAACACACATAGAGCGATACTTAAGTTAACACAAAGAATTTTTTATCCTGAAAAAATTTTCCTGTGGGATGCCATGGCCATGGTATGATTTTCTATTTTTCATCTTGATATTTCCACGGGATCGAAATTTACGCAGGTAATACCGCGGGGCATATATAATAAAATGTAATAGATTTTTAATATTGATATGATAATAATATATGTAATAACGTCTTAAGACAAGGTTCCTTAAGTAGGGACTAAATAAATTAACCGACTTGGTATAACGTTGCATCTCACAACTTTTTACGGTTAAAATCTGAACTACGAGACTTGGTTTTTTACAGGATGTTTTGATGGGATCCCACTTCTTTTTTTGTAGATAGTCCTACTTTTTTTCTTTTTCGTACATTCCGTAGACCATTTTTCAAGTTATCTTGGAACTTGACACAAGGGACTGGTAAAAGGTGTGTTCAGCCCATTAAACTGAACAATTTTCCTTTCATTACATAAGTAGAAATTGTATAGAATGTCGTATTATTTTTCAAATTTTGACATATTTTGTTAAGAAGCAATCGGAGCCATTTTCATACCGACGCCCATAAACATCCGCCTAGAGATAATACTGCCGTCGTTTCTCCTCCCACCTCCATGAGCCACCGGCTACTCACACCACGCCGGACGAAACACGACAGCACAGCTGTCACTTTACGCCAGTCTCTTGTAAGCGAGGGGTATCTTCCCGGTTTTGCCGGCCGAATTCAGCTGCATGCAAGCTTGCAGTGTAGCACTACCTCCTTTTTAATACTTCAGTCTTAAAATTTACGATTTCGACAATTATGATTATTATTAGACCTATGTGTTCTACATTGGTACAGAAAAATGCAGAATTATGACAGCAATATATTAAAATACTAATAAAATAAACTTTAAAAATAATAAAACTAGTATTTAATACAATACAAATACACACTTAACTTAAAAATCTCATTTTCATTGAGGGTTAAAAACAAAACATCGTAAATAACAAAACCACTGGAAGAAAAACAAATACAATTTATGAGACCATAAAAATGATAACCGTGTGTTAAATATTCAGATTTAGTTCCATTTTCAAACAAGTTACGGCTTGTAAAAACTATTTGGCTCTAAAAACCAATATTGTAGAATCCGGCAAAGGGATAAGGCCTAGCCGAGGAAACGATCTCATTGTTAAATGAATATACTATATTTTACTCATTACTACACGTCATATTTACTCATCTCCTCCTCGAGCCGTTTGATAAGTTTTTTGCTGGGATCGTACTTGGCTTCAAAGTTTTGGTAAAGGTCAGGAAAACTAGTCCTCATGTGAACTATAAAATAATGAGCGAAGCGTTTCTGAGTCTCGTCACACTCATTACAGTTGTCCATCAGGATCTCGTCCATGTGACCTGAAACATACCATTAGTACCATATTGTGAATATGTGGAATACTTTTTTATAGTATAGGGGGCAAATGAGCCATTTTGGAATCTTATGAAGCCACTCTATTCAACAAAATTGTTATGGAAAAGAAACAAGTTTTATTTATTTTATTTATTTATCTATTGACGTCGGCATAAAGGTTAGAGACGAGTAGTCCCCTTCCTCCTCTCCCGTATATGGGGCAACGGATACACACACATAAAACGAAAGGCGACACCACGACTGTCACTTTAAAGGCCGGCAACGCGACTGCCAGACACCTAGTTATGCGGATGCCTATGGGCGGCGGTTGTCACTAACCACGTGCTCGATTGCCCCCTAAATCATAAAAAAAAACTTTACTCTGGTATAGATGACACCGGCGAGATGGATAGCAAGAATTACCTCCTAGTCACTACAGAAAAAGTAAGAGTACTAAAAGCGTATTCTACACACAATCTTTATAAAAAACAAAACATGTTACCCTTAATATGCAAGCCGAATTCATCACATTCATTCAAATCCACCGTACAACCATATGCTTCACCCATCTTTTTCTCATTGTCATTCTTATTATTGTTAATCTCTTCTAGTTGGACATCATCTATATCGTCGTACGCCATCGCAGCGGCCGCACACAGCAATATAGTGATCATAACCTTCATTCTTTTGTTGTGTACTATAAATAATAAGCAAGTGTTAATACATTTACGCATTTCAGAGCAGCCCGAGTGGCCCCTAGGCCTATGTCGGACTCGAAACTTGGGAGAGCAATACCGGCTAAATAAATGGTCCGGGAGAAGCAACAGGGACTCCTTTAAGGACAGGCTGTCCTCGAGAAGGCCAGACTTCTCCTCCTTGGGGACTGTCCGTCTGCCTTTGAACAGTCCCTACTACAACGTCGGAACCGTGCAATTGGGTCAGGTTCCATTCCTAACCCCTAGCCCTAGTAATCCAAAGGAGCACCCCACCAATTTTTCCTAATCCACGCGGCCGCGCCGTCTGCTGATTCAGAGGGACAGTTGGAGCTGCTGCCGAGTCTAGACTCTCCCCCAAGCTTGTCTGGTGTGGGTAGCTCTGTCCGGCATAGCCTTGGTGATCACAGAGCCACGCAAGCACCGCCACCACAACAAGGTGGCCGCATCTTCGGGGGGGGCTGCTGGACACACACCTCTCCAGAGAGGTCCACACTTCACACTCACAAGCTGCTTGCCTCCAGTTCTTTGTCACCTTGACATAGACATATACATAGATCTCTATAAAAGAAGACACTTTTTCTTTCATACCTGTTAGTATTACTGCAGATTTATTCGGCGATGCACACCTTTGAGAACTACTTAAATCAATACTAATGTATATAGCTTGAGGTTCTATATATAGCCACAAGATCAAGGTGAATCGCCACAATTAAAATATTCCGACTTAATATTACTTATTTTTTTACCTACTTTATATGTGATGCGTATAATACTTTACTAATTAGAGTTTTATTCTCAAACCATTGAAAATATCGGTTTTTGTGTCCTAGTAACGTTTAAGGTAACGTTAAAATAAAAACGGAATACTGATCAGGTTACTTTGTAGTTCATCTGTCCATCAATTAAAAAAAATTGTAAGAATACTCTATACCAAACGTATGTGCCCCTTGTAGTTCTCAAGTGTAAAATCAATATGATAAGGAACAATAAAAAGTTGAAGATAAAGTTACTAAAGGAATGTGTTTGATCCCCGGAGGCAGGGTAATACTACTAATAAACAAAACATCACAACATCCACATTGACATTTGACACGAAATTTCACGAATAAATATCCAATAATAGAGCCTCGCCACGACACCAGTCCTGCAACAAATGTGGAACTAAATCTGATTGGTAGGTATGCCAAGTTGTTGGTTGTCAACAGTGTTTGTGTATAAAAATAACACGTTGACGGTCAATATTCCGTCATAAGGCGTGCTGTGGCCCTACAAAAGTTCATACATTGTCTAGAGACGTTGTTTCATATCGCAAAAGTAAACGTGTAGTGCGACATGACAGTACGAGTATAGGCGGAACGTCGTACAACTTTCTGTACCATTTTTTTTAGCATAGGAGGTAAACGAGCAGTTAGGTCACCTGATGTAAAGTGAACACCAACGCCCACAGACATCCGTAACACCAGAGGTCTAACAGATGCGTTATACATTACTCAGTATACGTATACATATACGTACAGTACAAAGCTACGTACTGTACGTTGCGACAGTGTGCTTTAGGAAGGTAGTTTTGATAAATATAACTACCCTTTGTATATGAATATCAAGTCTAACGTCGACAGGCATACTGTCGTAATGCTTTAGATAAAAAAAAACGTCGAGGGGCGTTCTGTCCGTAAACGTGTTTAGGCGCAATATTTTCTTGTTGTTTTCGTTTTGTATTTGGCAAAATTCATGTGTATATTCAGCACTTGGCAAACCTATCAGTCTTTTGGAATTATATACTCACTACTACTTCATAATTTTTTTTCCATTTAGTGAACTGTGAAGGAGTCATTATACATATTGTTTACAGATTAGGACTTTTATAGTATACTAGCTGTACCCTGTGTGAATTACTACGCGTGGCACCATCTGTCGAAAATCGGTCGTACCAACTCAGAAGTACCTTCGTGAGCTCATGCGTAATGACATTGCTAAAGATCATCACATGAAATGTGTAGTTTACGATTCTATAAAGAACATACAAACAAACATTCATTTTTCATTCATAAAAAAATATTAATATATAATATATAACAGATCAACTGTTATATGTATAAAATATATATTATCGTATTGAGAATCATAGATATTTTTATTAATTCAGTTTTTTTTTTAGTAAAAACAGTATGCTGAAATATGAAAATAGGAAAAGTAACAGCAGGACCTTATTAGAGAAAAGGTTATTCATTCGCAATTGTTGTTTTAAAATATAATATAATCGTATTCATTTTATTATATCAACGATTGCGAAATGTCTGCTCACTCTACTAAACAGTTTTTGTTTGCAGATACGCAAACAAGTTAAGTGTTAACTCTGAAATGGTAAAGGATAATATTATACATAGGCGACTGCTACAGAAAACTTATGTAGAAAAGAAAATATCGGTTTTAACGTATATTAGTAAACTTACTGCAATAAAAATATTAATCCTATTATTATATAATATTATAAATGGAAAAGTTTGTATGTTTGTTTGTTTGTTTGTCACTCCTTCAAGCAAAAACTGCTGAACCGATTTCCATGAAATTTGTCACATGCATAGATAATAACTTGGGTGAACACAGGATAGTTTTATCCTGAAAAAATGTTCCTATGGGATGACACGGGATGATTTTCCACGGGATCGAAATTTACACGGGTGAAACCGCGGAGCGCAGCTAGTAAGGTATTTAAGCAGTAAGGTAATTAATATCTTGTCAGGCTAGTCCCTTTTTGGAAGAGTCCAGTACCTTCTGCACGGACTGGCCAGCCCCAGGTGCCTTTTTGCCGATAGATCCGGGGCACCACAGTACTGACGGCCAATGGTAATCGCGGGGTTTTAGTGGATATTTTAATTTCCAACTTTTGGCAACATTTTGTTTTGTGACCGCAGCGGCGCGCCTTTCGGACTTCAGAAGACTCTACGCGCGTTTATCGGAAACAAAACGACATAAGTCCGTCGTCCACCGCGTTTTAGCAGTCACCACGGTCTTTTCAGTTCGTACATTTTTCCTTTCGTTGAAACGTCACTGGCTAACTTTAGATCCAAGAGTTATCTAGAGATGGCGCTACATGGCATATTACGTTTTGTTATACGTTTAAATTAATGAATTTTACAAGATTACAATATGAGTTTTTGGAAGGTTTGGTCTATAATTTAGCTATATTTATAGAATTTTATTTATAAATATATATTCATGTATATACACAGCGTGAAATTTTAGTCGTCATCGAAAAGAAAATTTTGAGTTCTATATCAATAACAGAACCTATGTATAATATTAATTTATTAAAATAACTATTTTTTTTTATTAAAGTCGATATTTATATCGCTAGCGTTTGAAAAAGTGAAAACTCATAGTAAGGGCAATAAATCGGAGTGAGACAGAGAGTGCTATATTTTTTACAATAGACGCACGACTTAGCCAATCATAACATTGGACTCTTAGCTCCCCCCCCCCC
>LUGF01050180.1:221290-233898 GCA_001625245.1 Calycopis cecrops
CTCTATACACGAGTCCAAGTTCAGTCAAGGAGCCCCTATTTTTTGGAAACGCAGGGGAATACCTTTACATACGCTACCCTGCCCGGGTAGCTCAACCGGGTACAGTGTCGGAATCGGCAACTGGGTTGCCCTTACCGACTTAACCCCTATGGGTGCCTTCAGCCGCTATAGTTTGAGGGCCCTGGATTTACAAGCAACAAGGCCCCTCCACCGACAGGCTGGCCTCGGTGAAAAGGCCAGACTTCTCCTAGGGGACTGACCGTCTGCATTTGAACTGTCCCTACTGCAACGTTTGAAACGTGCAATGGGGTCAGGTTCCCATCCTGACCCCTGGTCCCAATGTTCCATAGGAGCACTTCACAGAGGTGGTCCCAATCCGCGCCGCATCTGCTAATTCACAGGGACGGTTGGAGGACCTCCGACATTGGCTGGTCCCATCCACAGTGCGACAAACCAACCATCAATGCATCCGCAGTTTGGAACTCAAAGTACCACACCTATATAAATAAAATTGAGGCAATTTAAAAATAAATGTATAAAACACATAAGACGATAATCCCTACTTACTCAGTGTTTCCTCTTTAACCGACAGACGAACTGAGAGGGACCAGATTTTACTGTACAAGCTCCTGAACAATAAAATTGATTCACCTGAATTATTAAGTAACATAATATATCTCAGATGTCCTAGATCATGCTCACGCAACGTTGAGAACCTATTTGACGTGCCCCGGTGCAGAACAAACTATACGAGCAATACTTTTATTCCTCGGGTAACGAGGACATACAATACATTTTTCTCTGAGGCCGATCCGTTTGGATGCTCATTTGGTGTCTTTAAGTCAAAAATTAGAGCATTAATGTTTAAAACTCACACTAATTCAGATTTCATTTGACTCTAATTTACAATTTTGCTTTTGTTTTTTCCTTTTTCTTTTGTTTACTTTTTTGCTATCAAATCTTATTAGTTTATAGTTTAGTTTAGTTTGTATTAGTTTGTTGTAGCGATATTTTGTGTACCTAAAAGTAGACACTTCGCTGGTTTATGAAATATATGAAAAACTCTTATTTTAAGAAACATTTTAACCGTTTGTGTCTTTGAAAAATAAAAATAAAAAAAAATAAAATCAAACGGTCGCAGAGGACAGGGAGGACGGCAACGACACACCGCATCTCCTCTTCCTCTGCGGCCCCACCGCCAACACGTCTGACGGTGCGCCCCTGTTCGGTTGCGGGAGACAAAGTGCACGGCAACGACACACCGAGATGCCTCGCCTCCCGCGACCCCTCCTCCATGGACGCATCTAGAGCAGGCCCTGGGTAAGCCCACTCGGAGCGTCCCCTCTTGGGATCCCTCTTGGCCTCTCCGTGGTAGCGCAAACCACGGTTACTAAGGTCCCTAACCGAGGTGGAGAACCGTTGAGGGGGAGTGAGGGTGTCCCAAGCTAACCTCCAGCGAGCCGTTCCTACACTCGATATCTGGTTCGCTCGATGTGGAATAAGTCAACTCGGAGAAAAGTATTACTGTAACATGCGTTTTACACAAACTTACTATTTAATAACTGCAAGAAATAAGATGTTGTCATATACCAAGGTAGTATTTGACCACGTCATTGAAATTTTGCTCAAGTCTAAAATAGCTTCCGATGAATAGCTACTGCCTGTCCGTGTATCTGTGTATGTGTGTATCTCAACTAACACAAGGACTTTGAAATACCCTCCATCAGAGGGCACTTTGAAGATATCCCAACACAATTCTTCGTTCAGGCCGCCACCCCAACCCTCTCGTCACAAGTCACAGTGCACTACGATCCAAACTATGTAATCATGACTAAGAGAGAATACGATCGCACCACAACTGTCGAACACTTTCGCTCTTACACACGACAACACCACACACACCGTGTGGACTAGTCCCAATAAACATTCTCATATCAGGATCTGTCTCATTTGCGGGAGAGTGGGAGGCCAGTCCTCCTTTCGATCCGAAACCTAGTCTCTCGTCCGTTGCCCTGCCCATCATCAGATCCAGCCTAGAATACGTAGGAACAATACCAGGTCTAACTCAAAAGGAACAACAACCACAAATTGATGACAGATTGTGTTCTGAAAATAATACTCGTTTTCATTTTATACAATTATTTTTATTTCAGACAAAAATATAGTATATATAATATCATATAATTAATATTTATATAAGACATATAATTAATATCAGCTTATTATATAAAATAGTAAAATATAATTACTATTATTACAAGTATTTAATCATTTCCTCGTCAAGCTTCTTAAGAAGAACTCCGCTGGGGTCGTATTTTGCTTCAAATTTTTTGTACAGATCAGGATAATCATTTCTCAACTTGACTATAAAATAATGACTATAGTGCTTCTGTGTATAATCACATTCTCTGCAGCTGTCGGACAGAATCTCAACAACATGACCTGAAATGTACACATTTTAATATTATATTACCAGATTTCTATGGAAGACTTTGTCACACAATTGTAAGCAATTCATACGAATATTATAAATGTGAAAGTGTATTTGTTTGTCTTTATTTTATGTAAGATCGTATCAACCGATAGACATGATATTTAATATGAAGATAGTTAAAGGACTGAAGAATGCCATGGGCTCCTTTTTATAGCGAAAAACAACACAAGCGACGCCGCGGGTAACAGCTGTAACATAATATTATAAATAGATACTTCACGTTATGGGCAATCATCACCGAGGAGCCGACTAAAAAGTATTTTAATATCGATGGATACGGTGGAATGGAATACCCTGATACTGTGCAGCTCTAGGCCAAATATGAGAATAGTACTCGATTTGTCTCCAGGCCTGCGCTTTGTAAACTTGCTTGTTGTTAACGGGCAACTCAGTACTTCACAAGTACTTCGTGAGCCTTACATACAAATCAAATTCCACATACCACTACATACTTTATTCTAATCTAAAAAATTTATAATAATATAAAAAAATAATATACGTACATATAAAACGTACAGACAGCTTTGGCCCTTTTTCCTCAAAAAATATGCATAAAACATTAAGAAATTCAAAATGCAATTTACCTATCCTACATTAAAAAAAATCATCGTGCAAAATTCCACACTTGCATCCTGAGGTTAGGAATATGATCAGGAAATGTACACAAAAAAGCTAGAAACTGACAGAAACGGGGCCCAACGTCAGATATAAAATTAGGTCCCGTAGAAAGTAGGCCGTTCCAGGAAACGGACGCGAAACTAATCAGCAAACCAAGGTTCTAAGGTGACCCCAAAAATTAGAAAACATATATATACCTACGTATAATTAGGCACAAACGCTGCGCCAGCGTGGCGGCGACAAATAAAGTAAAAAAAAAAAAAGACTTCGTGAGCCAACCAACTAAACACGTAACTGGGTGGCTTATACAGGGTTAAATGTAATTAACGCAAGACTTCTTGCAAGCAGCATGTCTACATCAATATCAACAACATTTGTTCTACGACTTTTGAAAATTAATAGTTTTTAATTTTTTTTATATTCCCATACAAAATTAAAATATTGCCTCTGAACTATCATTTAGTCTGCGTGCGGCTAAGAAAATAGCGCGGGAAACGCGCGCGGCAAGATAGGGGTTCCCGCGCGTCATTCTTACAAGATACAGAGTAATAAATAACAGAGGGTGCAAACATTTTTTGTTTTTAATTTTTTTTGTGCTATTTATCTAGATTCGTAAAAAGTCGTAGAACAAATGTTGTTGGTATTGATGAAAACATGCTGCCTGCAAGAAGTCTTGCGTTAATTACATTTAACCCTGTATAGCTGCGCTCATAAAGCGTGATAGAAAAATGCCTCACAAACATAATCGATAAATTAACAGGCTCTTAGATCCAACAATGTTCTTCCATACAATCAAACTATTTAGTTTTATAATCTTAGTATCGGTTATTTTTATGATTCATTGCACTCTCGAGGGACAGTATTTACAACACAAAATTTCTGAAACAAATGAAATAAGGAATAAAGAAACAAGTTACTAACTCTTAGCATTTGTGCTGAAGGCGTCGCACGGGTTCACATCCACCATGCAACCTATAACTTCTTTCAACGATTTTTCATCCATTTGTAATGTTTTCAGTTTGCTATTGTCGACATCGTCATACGCCATCGCAAAAGTAACAAAGAGTAATAACGTTATTAAAACCTTCATTATTCTTTTGTCCCTATAAATAATCAGAAATCGTTAATAAATAATTTATTTTATTAAATATTTGTAGGTATTAGTTATTATATTTCTAATTGAAAAGTTATTAAATTAATAATTGTGTTCTAATTGCAAGATTTGTCTATTATCATTAAGAATTTAATACGATTCAACAGATATTATTTGCTATATCCACATCAAAACATTTTCTCATGTAACAAGATTTGCAATACAGATCGAATGTAAATAAACAGCCCATGGAGGTGGGAGGAGAAAGGAGGGCAGCGCATCTGTATAGCCTCTATGCGGGTGTTTGTGGGCGTCGATAGTCATGAAAATGGCTCCAGCTGCTCGTTTACCCTCCTATATCATAAAAAAAAATGATTTTCAAATCATCTCTACAGTATAAGCGGGAACAATTTGCTCCACCAGTTACCTCACAAAACACTTTTGGAACTGTCAAAGTACCTCTATAAAATATCTCATTTTACGATCTTAACAGAAATAACTTACTTTTCCTACATTATTTTGTTTAAAAAATATATTACCTGGTTGGTACGGTTTGTGTAGATTTTCCAGTTATACTTTCCACGACAGGTTAAAGTAATAAATAAGATGTAAATTGACATTTTTAATATTATATATACCAAGAACATGAAGGAAAATCCTTACGGTGTATACAGACTGGTGAAAAGTAACATGCAATAAAATAATTTGCCTTATAATTTGCTGCAATGTATCATGAAATGTAACACTATTATTACGTTTCATATTACATTTCATCAGTCTGTACGCACCTTAAACAATTTGAATATCTTGACTTATAATATTTTCCTGTATTTATGCATACATTAATCTTTTAATTATCAGACCAAAGCCAACAAGGGTTAATTGTATTGTAATTACTTTCCCATTTAGTTAATACCTACTTGTAATTTTCAATTTTCCTTAAAGTTTACATTTATTTCATTTTTAAGATTTTGTATCTCAAAAATCCTACACTAGCTAGCAGGACCGGGTGGAATGCAGCCAACTGCTTTGCCAAACGTCTAATGCGTAAGAAGGAGGAAGCAGAGATCTAAACAGAGGTAGAAATATCGCGTTAGAAAGTGTACGTCACCCAAAATCAATGAGACCCTTCTTGTTAGGTATGCCGTGTGTTTTTGTACACCATGATATAGTAAGAAGAACACTATCTAGCTTTCTTGAGAAACGCCCTGAAGGGCACCCGCTGGGGGCGTCGCGGATGTCCTAGTAAACCATAGCGTTGCCGGGGCTCCTCCACTTGCAGATTTGAAGGACACCGATGGAGTTCAGTAGGTAGGGAAAGCTGTCATTTTAGCTGCCGTGTCTCACATACCCCTACGTGATCTCCCAGACCTGGGCGTATATCTAGATACATTCCCATTCCTATAAAAAAAGAAGTATCAGCTACATTCTAACCTTAGCTCCTCCAACTTCCTAATCGTGTCGTTAAGGATGGGGTGTAGCGATGTCGTGAAACAGCAGTAGCCTGGGAGAAATCAACAGTCTCAATTGTTCAACAGCCAGCTTTGCCTTCATACTTACTAATTATTATTGATAGTACATTTCAGCGTTCGTCAGGCCAGATCTTAGAAATCTGTAATGTTAATCCTTCGTCTTTTTTATTATAGTAAGAGGGGACAGGCGACCAGTCAGAAACATTTTCATGACCGCCGACGCCCATAGACGCATCCGAAACGCAACAGCACTGCTGTCACTTTACGACGGTATCGAGTAGGCAAGTGTACCTCCACACGCTGCAGTTGCCTTAAGCAGCTGCAGAGCACCTCCAGAACCTTCTCTTTTGTGACATCCATTGCCAAAATCCAAGTACTCCCCAATTTGTTATCATAGCCCGACGGGCCTTCCTTGGTGCGCATTTTTTATCCGTTTCGTCCAGCTTCTTTAAAGTAATCCGAACTGACGCTTCTTCCACTCCATCTTAAGTTGCTGACGCCATAGTTAGCGGGGACTAATGGAATAGGGCGGAGAACACATTTTCTCGAAGTAGTAGACCTCACGAATCCAGATCTAGAGTATCTAAAAACTCCTTCTACGACGCCGCTTTTGTAAGTCTTATAGCGTTACAAAGAGAACTATGCGCACGACAATGACTTTCACAGGCATCGCCAATATCGTCATCTATCCATGGTGTCCTACGTCTTTTTAAACGAGTATAATGGCGGCGAGCCACCTCGCGCTATCTCGCAGCAGCTGGAATCGTGAGCGCCACCAATACGAGAAACGCCTAGTCACGCCTAGACCCTACCGAGGCATAGAAGCGTCTCAAATTTGCTTCATCGCATTGGTAAATTAATCTGACTATTCGGCTGTGTCTTTGAGAGAACAGGCAACAAGGACTGAATAATCTCAGCTTTGTTCAACAACTTCTTGTTTAAAGTTTTTGAAGCTTATCTTCGACCGGAACTTAAATGTAAAGTGAGAGACGAAAGGTCACAGAAAACGATATCACGTCATACCTACATTTTGACGCCTTCCAGGACATTCAAAGACCCCTGACTACTCAATGTCTGCCGAATGTAAGGCCGCCTTAATAGAACAGTTATCTGGCGTCCACTTCTAGTGCCTGGTCGTGTCCGATACTTACCACACTCCCCGGTCCTTGCTCCAACAGATTACCGTTTATTCAGCATATATTTGGACTAAGAAAAAATTCAAATCTAATGAGGAAGTCCAAACTACTTTCAACCAGTTTGTTGAATCTCGCTCCCACAATTGATTTAGCAAAGGAAATCAAATGGCGAAAGTATATATAGACGGTAATGGTACATAATGATCAAACATTTAATATTTTTTCTTCTTTTTCTTTTTCTATATATAAATCCTGACATATCATTGCATTACAAATTCATACTGTTAGCGGAATAAATAAGATTGCAGTAACGTTAAGTTATTCACATAATTTATGTTTGTAAAATTATTCTTGACTTTGCTATAAAAAAGCCATAATCCGAATAGAATTGCTCTTATTAGGCGGTACATCTAGTGTATACTAGACGTACCGTCCAGTCTATACTAGACGTACCGTCTATATGTACCGTTGATTGAACGGAAAATAGTAATTAACTGCTTCCAAGAGCAAAGTATAAGTCTTCACAACATAATCCCAGGAAACGTTTAAAGCCTTTCAATAAACAAATTTGAAATAAAGTCAAAGATCGTGTGGAAAAAGTTATTTAACTTTGTGAGAATGTCTTGAAAATACCACACCTTGGGAACAAGATTTTTTGTTCCAGGCTATCTCAGTGCAATAAATACTTGTGTATTTATTTATCGTATTTTATTTCTTACAATTACCTCAATGAAGAATACGCGCTGAGTTTGTTACGTCGATTCTTCTCAATCTGAGGAGAATTGTGACTGTGGAGTTTTTGACATTAATTAAAAGACTGAGATTCTGTGAAAATATTTTTAATTTATTTGATTTAATAAAAATTATTAAAGAAAATCATTACAATTTAAATATTATCTTCTTAATTAATTTTGTTGGTGCAAAATAAGTAAAACAAAATATGTGGTTATATTTTAATTTAACATTACGGTTTTATCTCCAGATCACATCAAATGAGATTTTAATGTATGACAACATTGAAGTACGTAGTACATAAAACTCAATGTATGACAATTATATTTTTTATTTAGTTCACAAGTTGTATTGTTATTTTTTTCCTAAAATATATTTTTTTTATTGTGTAATGATACTAGTTTCCGCCCGCAGCTTAGGTCGCGTGTATTTCGGACTTCAAAAATGGAGGAGGTCCTCAATTTTTCTGAATGGTTTTTTAATGTTTATTGGTAGTATGCAGGTAGTCTGATGATGGAATCCTGGTGAAATCAAAATTGGAACGCTGCTGGCTCGCCGACCTTCCAATGTTTCGCTGCTATTCAATTCTAGCGACAATATTACAAAAAATTCTAAGCTGAATGATATATTGTAAAGGGCAAATTAAATCAATATTAATTTGAACTTAAATATTGAAGTAAAAAAATGAGCTTTGAAAATATGTAATGTTTTTAATTCAAAATTTGAGCATAAAAATAGTTATTTTAAATCAACCGTATGAGGTATAGATATACTATTGCGGACTTTTTTGTAGTATTTTATGACGAGTATTTAAGCATTTCCTCGTCAAGCTTCTGAAGGAGTGTTCTGGTGGGATCGTATTTTGCTTCAAATTTTTCGTACAGATCAGGAAAGTCGTTCCTCAACTTAGTTATATAAGCATGCGTATTTTGCTTCTGCGCTAAATCACATTCTCTGCAATCGTCCGCTAGAATCTCGACAATATGACCTGAAATATGCACACTGTTTAGATTTCTATGCACAACATTGTCGATCACTTGTAAACGGACATTGTAAACACATATCAAGTGTAGAGCTCTGTAAGACGCCATGCTATATCAAAGCAGATATTTTTAACGTTATTAAAATAGTAGTTTTACATGCCAAATGACAAGAACCAAAATGTATGGAGCTTTGCCCCACCAAAAGTGTAAGTGTCCAGCATTGATATTTGCATCGATACATGGGTAATTAAGTCCTATTTACGGTAAATTGATAATTAAACAAAAATAAATAGAGAATCTAAGGATTTCTGCCAAAAAATATTAGCAACGATGTAACAATATATAATGTATTTAACTTTTATTTTACTTTGGTTTATACTTTTATTGTTGGATTTTCCTAATAATAATATCACGGCTAGATGAGAGAACGATGAAGGGTTAAGCAAACTGGTTTATTTTCCAGTTTTCACCTGTTAAAAGTGCCATATAAGTCTATATATAAGCTAATCAGAGTTTGAGAGACACTAGAAAAACAATAAGGTAAGAAGGGCTCATGCGATGTATGTGCTTTCAGCTGCAGACGCCGGACAAGAAATCTGACCCTAAGTGCAGAACAAGGGGCGACACTATTGCTATAGGTATATTTGTTTTCCAGAGTCTGCGTCCCAGACTGCTGTTGAGAATTTCTTGACAGAAAAGCCTAATCGTATTGTCAGATCTAGGAATAGAAACCTGAACCACAAAAAGAATTATCTGCTGCACGGAATTCCATCTCATAAGTTTACTTATATATACCTAATGTCCTCGCCGATTTTGGCTACGGCGACCGCCTATGTAAACGAGCCATCTGCGCAGGACATATTACAGCGTATAATTCCGATGGGACGGCAGTCCGACACGACTGGGAAAAAAATTGGCGCAGTACCTACTCCCCCTCCCCTGTAGTAGCGAATTTGGGAAACTTTCAGAATACACGAATGAAGTAATAAAAAAGTACAAGTTACTAACTTTTAGCATGCGCCCCTAAGTCGTCGCACGTGTCCACATCCACTATACACCCAAAGGTTTGACGCAACTTTTTCTCGTCATTCAGCTCTGATAGTACCTTGTCGTCGGGGATATCGTCGTACGCCATCGCAGAAGCAGCGCACAGAAATAATGCTACGATAACCTTCATTGTTCTTTTCTTGTGTCCTAGTAAAAACTGAAAATATAAACAACGAGAAATCGTTTATAAATTATAATATATAATGAATTTAGCTTTTATCAAAAAGTAGACAATAACATAATTAGTATATTTAAGTAGGCATGTATTTACTTATTACTACTAAGTTGCGAATGTAATCTTAATTTTATTTGAAAAAGTTAGTTTCAAAAGTTTATTGTCCATTGCAATTAATATTCATCGAAGCTTGAATATTATGTGAAAGTTACAAAATATAATTCACAACATCATTTATTTCAGGCCGAAATACCCACACTACACTATAGTTTACTGTCCTAGACCTCGTACTTTTAATTTTTATAGAGTTTTACAAAAGATGTCAATGAAATTGTTGAACTATTAAGAAAATATCTGTGAACTTTACATTCCTCATCATATTTTTTCAAGTGCTAATTTTTTTTTTGGTATTTCAATAAAAGTGCCTAAAAATAGGCAGTTATTTCAACTAAAATAATGATTTAAGTTTTTTTAACAGCTACGCGGAAATTGCAAAGGTCACCAGGGGTCAGAGTGGGAACATGACCTCATTGCACGGTTCCGACGACTTAGTAGGGGCTGTTCAGATGCGGACTGCGGCTGAATGCACCCGCAGGGATGTAGCCAGTAGGGGCAACCCAATTTCAAAGCCCGACACTACCCGGTTGAGCCACCCGGGATCCTGGATAGCGTACGTAAGGGTATTCCCCTGCGTTACCAAAAAAAAAAAGGTCTGTTGTGATAAGTACACTTGCTCTATTCTCTCACCTTAAGTTGCTGCAGATTTTGCCGTTATGCACACCTTCTGGAACGACTTAAATCAATACGATGGCAACGACTTTACATATGTTTCTATTTATACCAAAACTTTTAAGGAAAACATAACAATTATAATATCTCTATGCATAAATTAAAGGCGTAATCTCTCTGTCGGATCAAACAAATAGGGTTTTAATGTGTTTATAATTACCTTTTTTTTTATTTAATTTGATCATTGTTATATTATTTTTTATTAAAACATACAATTCATTTATAAGATTCCGTACCTCAAAAATAATAATAAAAATCTTAAACGAATGTCTTGCCGCACTTGAAAGGATTTAACAGAAATTCATGTCGCAGAAAGCAACCATAGTGAAGCGACGTTTTTTCTCTATTTGGTTGTTTTCGCTTGCGGACTGTAAGATAGTATGACATAGTAAAGCATACCACGTACCCATTCAGCATGGAATATTCATCAAATCATCCGAGAGGCAAGGCCTTTGAAATATATAATATATTAAACTTAATATTGTGTATGTGTAATGTACATGTCGGTCTCTTGTTTGTGATCCAATAAATGTCTTTTCTTTCTTTCTTTCTTTCAAATATGACAACATCAGGATCCCTGCGCTTCTGTCACCCGTACGTCGTCGTCGTCGTCAATCCGGAAAATCCTGGTTTTATTCCCCGCCACTCGGCACTACCCGCTGTTGCGTTATATTATGGCAATACGTGTATTCTCCAGTGATTGTGAGACCAGTCCCACTCACGACGCGACGGCCCGGCATCTCTGCTACCGTCGAACTTCCACCGACGTCAGAGCAGAGGCACCCCGCGGTCTCTCTGCATATTAGTTAAATTAGCTGTTACAAACATTTTCATATCGGGTTGCATCTCTTCCATCTGCGGGAGAGCAATCCGATGAAGCTGTATTGGGCTCCTCTTCGTTTCTTCAGCAAAAGTTCAGGGCCAAACAACATGAGACCACTCTTCTTATTTTTTATTTTTTTAATTCAATCACAAAAATCCTACTAATATTATAAATGCGAAAGCTTGTATGTTTGTTAGTTTGTTTGTTTGTTACTCCTTCACTTTTAGGCACACACATAGAGGGTAACTTGGATTAACATGTAGGATAGTTTGTATCCCTAAAAATCCTATCCTATAAGATGCCATGGGAAGATGTTCTATTTTCCACGGGCTCGTATTTCATATACAACATCACAGAAGAGACCTATTAGATCATCGACGTAAGCCACGCACCACATGACACAACATAACGTGTATTCATGCGTTCATTTAAGTTATTTATCAGTCCGCCCGTCCGTCCGGTACAAAAAGTTTCGTCGTGACGTAGAGCAGAACGCTTCAATTTGTCATTCCCGTAGCTTCAAGTCGGAACAAAAACTGGGCAGGAGACAAATGTGATATATTACGTAGAGTCATCACGAGCGAGTACTTCGTAGTCCCTGGCGCGTTAGACGCAGTTGAATCTTTACTGTTATCTATATTTCACACGGGCCACGTGTTAATATGATTACTAAACTGAGCATGAAACTATTCAAATCTGAAATAACGTTATAGTTTACGTTCAATGTTGCCAACTCGAATTGTAAATTATTTTGTATTTGAAAAATTGAAAAAAAATTCTTAACGAGCCATCCATTATCAAATCAATCAATTAAAAATTATAAATCAAATATATTTTTTTGGATTTATTCTATTTTTTCGCTTTCTATAATTTTACTACATTTTTTAAGCGGGCCAACGAGCCGTTGGAGCCACTTTCATGCCCACTGATGCCAATAGACATCCGCACAGAGGCTATGCAGATGTGTAGCCCTCCTTCTGCTCCTCCCCCCTGTGGGCCACTGAGTGTTCACAAACCGCACGAAACGCGACAACATAACTGTCACGTCTTGCCGGTATCATGTAAGTGGCCTGCCTCCCTGATGGTGCCGGGCCAATTCTGCTGCATTGCAGCATGGCACTACCTCTTACTTATACAGGGTTAGTTTTTGGTCACCGGCCAAATTTTCAGATTTGGTTCAGAATCGATAATACATTAGATTTATGAAATAAAATAAGTAAGAAAAATAATAAAAAAAATATTTTTG
>LUGF01050180.1:239913-254574 GCA_001625245.1 Calycopis cecrops
TATTAATTAATATATTATATTTATATTATATTATATTATATTATATCGTATTTACATATATATGTTATATTGTGTAGTGTTCTAAATTATTTATTATGTGTTTGATTTTTTGTATGATATGGTTAAATGCTCTGTGTTTATTATGTTGGTGCGACCGTGTGGTCATCAGACGGCTCAAGCAGAAGACCGGCGCTGACAGTAATGCCAGCAAATGCCGAGCTTGAGACCGATTCGCAACCATATAAAATATTATGTTAAATTGTTAACTTGTGTGATTGTGCGAATAAATACTTTCTTTCTTTCTTTCTTTCTTTCTTTCTTTCTATTTCCCTTCATAATCTAACTTCGATGTTTGTTTGGGCTTATCTCGCTAACTAAGAGGCCGATAATGAAATTTCATACAGATATTTCACTTTATCCAACTTTAAATATAGGTTATATTTTATTTCTATACAATGAGTAGCTGCGCTCCGCGGTTTTATCCGCCTAAGTTTCGATCTCAAGATGAGAATTAGACGTTAGCCGATTCTCAGACCTACCCGATGTGAACACTTTCTTGAGAATCGATCGAACCATGTCGGAGGAGATAAGATACTAACTCTTAACGTGTACACCGAAGTCATTGCACGGGTTAATGTCCACCAGACATCCGTACAGTTTCTCCAACAGCTCCTTGTTGCCCAGAACTGTCTTATGGTAGTTATCGTCGATGTCCTCGTACGCTCTCGCAGCAGCAACACACAGCAGTATCGGTATAATAACATTCATTGTTATGTTGCGTCCTGTAAATAAAGATAAGGAAGTCTATAGATAGCCAAAGTGTTTGATTTTTTTTCTAAGTATGTTAAATTGATTGGTTGTGAATTGCTATAATTTAATTCTAAGTTCGTCGCACTCTAGTCTTAATATGAACGAAGTATACCTACGTTATGGCTATTTTCACAACCCAGCCTTTTCAACATCATCTTCACACTATGCCTATCTTGGTATTTATATCTTTTCCTGGTTTTTTTACACTTTCCAGAACAACATTAATTTAGGGTTTGATGATTTGTTCTTACCTGTAAATTGTTGAAGTTAAGCTCACTCCTTAGAACACCTCAAATTAATATGATTTAGATTTGTTAAATTTAGTTATATATACCATTAGCGATCAAGGAAAATTATTAAATTTAAAAGATCTTAACTCAAGATATGCTGTCGTATTGCATACATACATGGCTGTAATTACTGTTTTTACTGAGTTCACAGCGTTGAATCTCCTTTTTTGTATACACATAATTAATTTTTATTATATTCCTAATCTTATTAACATTTTATTTATTGTATAAACAGGGAAACTAGCAGTCGAAGCCATGTTCATAACTACCGTCGACAGACATCCGCATAAGAGCTATGACATGGTTAGCATCGGCGATCGGCGATTTAAGCGCTTTTTGGAAGCTGAATGCAACTACCAGACGCTCTCCAGCGCACACTTAAAATTATTATTAAAAACGCCGAACGCGACAATTTAGTCGCAAAGCGACTGTGACTGTTACGTATGGAGCATCGGAGCAGCCGCAAAGTCGTGCGCTTCCGATGCGGCACCTGAACTCAAAGTCGCTAAATCGTGATGCAGCATCAATGTAGTCGCAAAATCGCCGATCGCCGCTGCTAAAAGTAGCGTGTGTGTTGTCGCCCTTAAGTTTATACAGATGCGTTGTCCTCCTTCCCCCTCCCACCTCCATGAGCCACTGGTTCTTTACACAGCGCTCGCGACAGCACAGATGTCATTTTACGCCGGTCTTTTGTAAGCGAGAAGTACCTCACCGGTCGTGCCGGTCCAAATCGTCTACACGCATACAGCGTGGCACTAACTCTTACTGACCTCTTAGACTAATTAGTCAGCGTCAAAAATGAATCACTACTTTGGCGAAAGATGGGAGTTAAAGGATAAGATGAGGGCACTAAAGTGCAGGAGATAGGTACTCCTTGGTCCTCTTAGACACAAACCCCTAATTAATAAAAGTAGGTTAAGTTTATCCAAATATTAACCTAGTATTAAACTGACATCTGTTAAATTCCTATTAAACACATAAACAGTACGAATTTTGACAGAATATGTCAGTTTAATACAAGGTTAATGCTTGGATAAAGTTAATCTATGTTTAATAATAAGGGGGAAAAAGTCTAACTACCTTGGCAATATTCTAATTAATGTAAGAAAAAACACACTGTTGGTGTTTTTATAAACAAAATTAAGTGTTATTAAAATATTTTTGCTTATCACGAAGATACGGATCTTCAGGTTTAGAGAGATGTGATTAGCTCAGTGGTTTATGGTTAGCCATAGATTGGAGACTGAGGTCAACGACAGGACGATCACAGATGACTTGTGACAGGTCCTAGCTTACCACCGAGAGGGGAAGGCTGCACATATCCTATATGTATTCTATCTTAGGGCAACAGCACTCTAGTGATGCGACTCGCCTCATGTTTTTACTCAAGTCACTCGAGTCAGTTTGTCAAACTCGTACCCGAGTGAAAAACAATCCTACTCGAGTGAACTTGCACTTGAGTTCCCGAGAGAACTCGAGTCACCGAGTTGATCAAGTTCATTCGAGTCGCCGAGTACACTCATCACTCAAGTGACATTTTACTCGAGTGACTTTTTTACTCGCGTGACATTTTCACTCGAGTGACTTTTTTACTCGAGTATAACTCGAGTGAGGGAACAATCTTACTCGAGTGACTTTTTTAATCGAGTATAACTCGAGTGAGGGAACAATCTTACTCGAGTGCCTCGAGTCGCAAATTCCTACTTGACTCGCATCACTAGCACACACGAGACTTTTAGACGCGGCGACCGGCGATTTAGCGACTGCATCGATGATGCATCGTGACTTTCTACGATCGGTCGCAGTAGAGTCGTGCGACTGCATCGATGATGCATCGTGACTCTCTACGATCGGTCGCAGTAGAGTCGTGCGACTGCATCGATGATGCATCGCGACTCTCTACGATCGGTCGCAGTAGAGTCGTGCGACTGCATCGATGATGCATCGTGATCTCGCGACTTCATTTAGACGTTAATTCACATTAATTCAGATACCTACGTTAACGATTGAATCGCCGCGTCTGCCGTCTTTAAGTTTGCGCTTCCCTCGTCTAGTCGCTGCATACACCTTAGAGTTTTAAACATTATATACTCGTATTTATATACATGCTGTGGTATTTATGGAAATCTTATTAGATAATATTATTTTTATAAGACAATAATTATAGTAATTATTTTTACCTAATACTAAGAATTGTAATAAATGAGTAGGTCCCAAATGTGGAGTATTGCCCCAACGAACCCAGCATTGACAGCATGATTACATAGATAATTAAAGTCCTATTTACGATAAATTTATAATTACATTAAAATAAGTAGCGAATCACAATATATTAAAAAAAAAAACAAAAATAGTGCCCTAAAATTATTAGCAATGATGGAACAGTAAAATATCAGCATTTTTTTTTGGTTGTTTGTTGAATTGATAGCCTTCTTTACCTTATCTTTATTTTGGCGCCTTTTCTGCTCCGTGCTCTAGTTGCTTGCCCACCCCGCAGACAAACTATCCCTATTACATAACACTTTTAACAGGTGAAAACTGGACATTAATACGGTTTGCTAAACGTCTAGTCTAGACTAGTCACCTAGGTCTATTATTAGATAATTATCAAGATCGACTCTAGCCTAATCTCTTTTTTTCAGCGAGGGGGCGGGTGTCCAGCAGCGGGACAGTAATGAGCTGATTATAAAAATATAAAGTACATTTGTGCCAAGCCGGTACAAGTCCTGACTAGTACTTAGACGCTATATTTGAAGCAGAACAGTAAGTGTAACGTAATAATAAATTATAAAAATAATTATCTGCTGCACGGATTTCCATCTCATAAGTATACGCAGGGAATCTTGATCCCAGGACGATACAAGATGCCTGCGTAAAAATGTAATGTTCAAACGGCAATTTCTGCATTGCGTCGTGACATTTTCGAAAATAGTTATCAAATACAATCTTGAACCGAATGTTTTTCCCAACCGAAACGTAACAAAGGAATTACTTAATAATTGCATGTATTTGGAACTAAGTTCAATTCCTATACTTTTAATTTCTGAATTTTACATAAAAAATCTCACCAAAAATCTTAAAATAATTTTAATAAAAATGGCTATCCTGGGACCCACATCTTCCCTGTGGCAGCGAATCCAGCATTTCACTTTTTTACTCAAAGTAATAACCAAGGCTAAAACCGGAACACACATTTCAGGGGACAAAGTCACGTAAAATGTTTACTTTGAGTTGCCCCCGTTAACCCAATCTAAGTTATGGCCTATGGGGACAGTGGCAAAAAGTTTAATCACACGAATACACCTTTATAGGGTGGTATACAGAAATGCTGAAGCGATCATGAATTTTATTACACTACCAAAAAAAAGCTGCACTATTCAGGAGTAAATGACACTGTATTTTATTAGTGGCTTTGCCCCGCGACTTCACCCGCGTAAAATAAATCCCAGGAAATAAAAAATAAAAAACAGCGGACAATAAAATCTATCTTTACTTATTTAATACGGCTTGTCCTGGACAAAATTGGAGGAAAGAGAGACGTCTTATTTAATAGTATGTAAGTAGCATGTATAAGGACGCACCTAAGTCGGCATGCGTCGGAAATACACCCCTAAAATCAAACTACATACATGACTTTAGGCTTCATGTGCAATGTGCATGTATCAACAGATTATTTGGGGACAGGTAATAATCGAGTACTTGTTGCTTATTCTTATTTTACATTTTATTTTATTTTTGAAAAAATAAATTTCACTTTTTTATTTATTATATTATATTTTATCCTACGAGAAAGGTACCGTCATCTCGTCTAGTTTCTTAAGAAGTTTTCTGGTGGGATCATATTTTACTTCATACTTTTCGTAGAGGTCTGGATAATCATTTACCAATTTTGTTATGTAGGTGTGAGTGAAGTGTTTCTGTGTCCAGTCACACTCGTTGCAGCCGTCCGACAGTAATTCTACCATGTGACCTGAAATGAATGTGCGATGATCTCATTAATCTGTGAGTTACTACCGACTACCTTGTAAACACATTTTCATATTATATCTCAAGGAGTTAACAATTTCATTGCCATGCAAGCCCCTAAGTTTGGTTCATCAATTAATATAAATTAATTGACTATTCATAAAAAGTACATATTCAAATAATCACTTGTATTAGTATAAATTATTTTAAGGAGTGATATTCAATAATTAAAATCGTATATAATTAGTGGCTACTCGTAGTACTATTTGAACAGATTATACGTTTCAAATAAAGTACGTCTAAAAACTGTATTAAATAGATTAATTTGAGAACCAATTGACGTATATTAATTTGTTAGGAGTTATGATCACTTTCAGGTCTTGACACACCGGTGTCTAGGGTCCAAGATTAAGAAAATATCATCATAACCTCCATTTATTTCAAAGTATAAATCTTCTCTTAAATAGTTTGAAGTTTGCTTCTTAGAATGAAAACTATTAATGTACGAAATAAAAACAAAACGCGATACCAACCCTTATTATGTGCACCAAAGTCATCGCACGGGATGTCATCCACTAAGCATTCAAAAAATTTTCTTAACAGTTTCTTATCGCCAAGCACTGTTGCATGTTTACTGTCGTCGATATCTTCATACGCATTTGCAAAAGCGATACATAGAAACATCGTAATTATTACTGCGTTCCTCATTGTTATGTACTGAAAATAAAGATTTGATATCTTTGCATATTATATTTTTCTTACAGAGCTTTTCTTAGATTGCTTCAAAATTTAAAAAAATAAAATAAAAATGATAACAATAAATCTTTGATTATTTGATTTACTAACCTTGTATGTCACTTGGCAAAAAAAAAATCTATTATAGTAAGCTTGCCCATTGCTTTAAAAACATGCATAGTTATTGCAGATTCTAAAAAGCAAAAACTGAGTCCGTAGTACGAAAGCCAAATTCACTTTTTAAATAAACCAAACACGTGGAGGTACAGAGAGCTATGCGCAAGAGACGATTGTCTAAAGAACACTAAATGGGTACTTAAACTGATTTAATTACATAAGAAATAAATAGCATTACCCATCTCTGTTGCACAAGCAGTGTTTACCCCAAAATGCTGTGTCTTCATCTGAAGACAACCCTTAAGTCTTGATTGGGATATACGACAATAAGTTGTGGTATCAAAGTCATTATTTAAATGGCTGATTGACTTATCAATAAGGACTACCTGCTCTTACGCATTGAACAAAGGATCAACCCGTAATACCTAGATAAGAACGCCTTTGTATTATGTTCCCGATGTTTTACTCAATTAAGAAATTATGGTCAACGAGAACTTGAATTGATATTTTTTTAAAGATATCGGCATAAATGTAACATGTATTATACCTTTTTAGAATCTGCAATAACTATGCATGTTTTTAAAGCAATGGGCAAGCTTACTATTATAGATTTTTTTTTTGCCAAGTGACATACAAAGTTAGTAAATCAAATAATCAAAGATTTATTGTTATCATTTGTATTTTATTTTTTTAAATTTTGAAGCAATCTAAGAAAAGCTCTGTATTGTTATCAATGAAATAATTCATTAGCTGCATAATAAAAAAAAAATACAAAAATTCAAAAATTTGTGACTACTATAACAAAATTAGTAAGTAAGAGTCGCTTAATTTTGAAAAAATGTTATTTATCCCAGTATTTTTTAAAATTTAAACCAAAAAAATAAAAATATTTTTTTTGAATAGCCTACAAGGGGGGGCATCGACCGGTTCCGGTATATCCATTTTTTACGCCACACCCTGTATAGTCTTGATCTATTGATCTTTGATAATTAACCGGTCTATTTTAATATATTTTGTAAAATTCCAGAACGATCCTAGAGATTAAACTATCAAAGATAGTTTAATATATTTAATTAATTTAATAATGAGCAAGATCCATCCATCCACGCCCCCGCGGACTTTAATTATTTTCAGATGGGTATATGGGTATATGGGTATATTATGTATCTACTATATTATGTTATAGATAATTTATTAATCTGATTGATTATGTACATTAATTAACATATTTTTCATATTTATTATATCATATTTTCACAATTAGAAAATATGTAGGTAAGGTTAGTAAGTTATATCGTAATGCTGTAATGCAAATGTTAATGAAGAATTTTTAACGACAATAGGAGATAATTAAAAAGGTGCTGAATAGAATATAGGGGGGCTGGGTAGCTGGCCCCAACTGCCTTCTTACTTGTTTATAGATATTTCATTTTTAATGAGAGCCACTAAGTTGTTGTCGCCGATTTTTCTAAATTCAAGGCTAAGATTTAATGGTGGCAGTGGTATATTTTTTTATGCTGTGGATTTTCTTACATTCAATAAATATTTTTTAAAGTGCTATTTGAAATGAAAGATTTCCGTTCCTTTTGTATTTTCCGCGTTAACATAAGAAAAAATGAATTTCCTGTATTTTAACTTATTATTGTGTGTAAGTTAGATAACAATTATATTCTGCTTCAACAATATATGATTGTGCTCGCTGTCCCTTACCTGTAAATGTAGATAGATGGAGTTATCCACAACTCGGAGTACAACTCGAGTTAATAAGATTTAGATAACTCTAGTTACGTATATATACCAAAAATGATGAAGCAAAAATTTGATAATTAACTTTTTATTGTTTGAAATATTTAATTAATATGTTTGGATATAATACAAACTATGTAGAACGAGTACAGTAATGAATTTTTAATTATTTTAACGTGATTACGTCATTTCGAATGTACCCTTTGTGTGCACACATATTATATTTATTATTTTTTTATTTCTAATTTATACTCGTATAAATGATCTACCATATCTCGTTAAAGACAACCATTAGATAGTCCTATTTGCAGATGATACGTCGTTTATTATTAAACATAAGCGACAACAGGTTAATTGCGATGAGGTAAATAGGTCTCTCTCAATGATGATACATTGGTTTAGTGTTAATAATTTATTATTGAATAGTAAGAAGACAAAATGTATTAAATTTACTCTACCTAATGTTAGACAGGTTTCTACCAATGTATTATTAAATGGCGAAACTTTGGATCTAGTGGACTCTACAATTTTCCTAGGAATAACACTAGATTCTAAACTACAAAGGGGTCCCCATATCACCAAGATTGCGAATAGGCTTAGTTCGGCAGCATTCGCAGTTAGAAAAAATAGGCAAATCTCAGATCTGCTAAATTAGTTTATTTTAGTTACTTTCACAGTATTATGTCTTACGGCATACTGTTGTGGGGAAACGCTGCGGACATAAACACTATTTTCGTGCTGCAGAAGCGAGTTATTCGTGCAATTTATCAACTAGCCTCCAATACATCACTAAGAAATAAATTTAAGGATATCGGTATACTGACTGTTTACTCTCAATACATTTTGGATCATGTCTTGTATGTAAGAAAGAACTAGTGAATTCAGAACGACAAAATATGATAATCATAACATAAATACGAGAAACAGGCATAAATTAGACATACCATTTCATAGACTTAGTAAAGTAAAGACCTTTCGGGGGCAATGCATACGCCTCTACAATAGGATCCCAGAAAGCGTCCAAAAACTTTCGATTAATAAATTTAAAAAAGTTGTGGTAAGGCATACTATAACGTAACAGATTATATGACAGATACCACATCTTGGGATTAGTACCCTCCTCCCAGGCTGTTCCTGTACCATAATTTTTGTAAATTTAGAAATTGTATTGTATTATATCATTAATAATAGGCAAATGTATTTGTATTTTTATTTTTTTTTTTAATCTTACATATCACAACATGAGGCCCGGCAACAGGAGTTTGTTTCGGCGGTTCTTCTCAGGACAGGGCTAGGGTTGAACCGGTGGTAGATTTTATTGTTGACGTTCAAAAAGTAATTCCTGTAATTCTATTTTGAATAAAAACTTTTTGATTTTGATTTTATATGCATGTATCTATGTATGTACCTATGTAGATTTATATGTCTCTCATTGGTCATAATTCTCACCAGTAACATAAAGGATTTAGAAGGGGGAAGAAGAGAAGCTTACTTAGTACTTCCCACCCCCTTTTTAGGATTAAAGTATTGATCTGTCCTAAATATTTTTCAGGACCTAAACGGTATTCATCGTCATCACTAGCAGCTAGAAGACAGTCACTGCTAGACATAGGCCTTCCCCCAAAAGCACCACAGATCACTAAACGTTCAATAATTATTTGCTTGTTTCTATTTTTTTTCTGTGATTTAATCTGGGAAATATACCATAATTTTAGTGACGTATTTAAGACAAAAAATTGGCAAGGTAGACTTGGCTTGGCAATATGCTAATTCCGAGATACAATCTTGTTACTGTTTTTTTTATTTCATGCTAAGTGTTATTAAAATTGTTTTTAGGAATCATAATTTATAACTTATGTTACAATTTATAATAACAACCTCTTTTTTTTGTTTTGATTTTAGATGTAAAACCGGCCAATTACGGTGCGGAGCGCGGGGGCTCGAGGCGGTGAAGTGCCAACAAAACATTACTACATAATAACTAGATTCCGTTCGCAGCTTCGCCCGCGTGGATTTCGGACTTCAAAAATGGAGGAGGTTCTCAATTCTTTGGAATGATTTTAATGTGTGGTGGTATGCAGGTGGTCCATTGCCCGGTCACGATCTGATGATTGAATTTTAATTTTATTACATCAAATGAATCCCTAATTCCTGAAGGGAATATGTATTTACCGAAGGATCCAGAGTCTACAAACATAAATACCGGTCCACCGAAGGGTATAACGGATGAACATTCAACATGTCAATCTGAATTACTATACCTTTTGTTTGAGCATTAGATATGTTTGTAGTAAACGGCCGGTTAATACAATAAAGAATTGAAACCGGTACTATGTTATTTAACTTAGTAAATAGTGGAAGTTTGTAACAAGTGTATTTTTTTCCAGCTAGCATCAAATGATTGAGAGAAGCCGGCCAGATTCAGCTACATTTCAGTATGAAACTACCTCATACTTGATGGTTTTGCGACTATTCATTTCCATTAAGAAGTGACAATACACTTCACCTATGATGGTTACAGTATCTGTGATCCAGGTGTATTAACGGAACTTGGTGCTGGATGTTAACACCCAGATAAAGCGAGGAAGACGAGGCAGGTCATAAATTGAACCGCTCTCAACTGATTACGAATGAATTGTATTAATTTTGTTAAGTGGGATAGACGGGGCTGATTTTGGCTCCTAATTTATGTTGTTTTTTCAATGTAAGGGTTCACAAACTTGACTTGTTCTTTAGTCATTTATTTCAATTTATGCCAGGGGAGATGATGAATGAACTAGGTCGTGCAAAAAATAGTGAGAAAACTGTAAATTTAAATGTTTGTTATTTATATGGCCACATACTCTGGCAACTTAGGTGGCACAAGAAAGAACAAGTGGCACTTGGCAGGTAGCAGGATATGTTTAATATATTAAATTATTCTCCTGGTTACAGATTCATATATTGTACGCAAAGTGTGCTGAGAGAGATGATAATTGCAGCTGAAGCTAAAGTCTCTCTCATTATTAAACACTAGCAGGGCTATGCTGTTTCACCCACAAATCCCGAGTAATCTAGTGTGATGGTAAATAGCCTATAGCCTTCCTCGATAAACTGATTGTCTAACACTGAAAAATATGTTTAATTCGGATGCATAGTCCCAGAGATTAGCCTGTTCAACCAAACAAACAAACTCTTCAGCTTTATAATACTAGTGTACCTGTTACCGTTAGAATGCATAGTATCTACGTTAACGTACACATTAACTAGGTAATTTGTTAAAGTGTAAAATTTAAATTAAAAAAGGTCTTATTTGCAGTTTACCTAGTTAGTCTGCAAAATAAGGAATGTTACATCGTTAATTTGCAGAGGACAGTGAACGAAATACTTTTACTTCGGTAATCTAAATGTGCAATTAATATCTGCTTGTTGTAAGAATATTTATTGTGACTTGTGTAATTCTATGTCACCAATCTAAGATGGTACATTAGTACCAGTAGTATTAACATCAATATAATTATCCATGTTAACGTCAGACTGTTCTTGATGTTTTTTTTAGTTTTTTATTCCTTTGTGTGAAAAAAAAAATCTGTATAATTCGAAATTTCACCAACCTTAAACCCATAAACCACTTAACCTTTTGCAATTTTATGACATACATAAGCCTGTTAGATAACTTCAGGTTATTTTTATTGATTTTTGTGTAGTTGATTTAATCTATTATGTTTCGTCTGTGGAGTACCATAGTTTGTCCCGCCTGCGTTCATTTTTAACGTATAAATTATATTTTTAATGCATTCAAATATGTCTGTTGTTTATGTAAGTATCGAATAAAATATAATGTACGGTGTACTGTATACTCTACACACTAAATTATAGAACTTGTTTTTCCCTTTTTAGTTAGTGGTTATTTTTTGCAGTCGGGTTTTTTGTTTTTTAATAATTATTATTTTATTTCAGACTTTATAGTTTTTTTTTATAAATAAGTGGCCCAGTTTAGAATGCTTAAAGTAGGTACCTCCAACAATTTGTAAGTTAGATTTTCGTTAAACGTTATATCTTTCATTTGAAATTGAAACTGCAAGTTATATATACTTTTGGAATTGCCATTTAAAACCCTTCATTTTGATACCCCACTCGATGGGATTGGAAACAAAAAAAAAATTTTTACCTCACAATGTGGGGTCCGAAATCTGCCATTTTGTTTTTTTATTTTTTTATGTATCCAGTGTCACTTGCGCTATCAAGGCGAATCTAACGACACCACATACGTTAAAATCCTTCCAGCAGTTCAGGCTGTAGCAGGGAACATAGAAATCTACATACATACATACATACATACACTTGAAAAACATTACCCTCCTTTCTGTGGCAGTCGGGTAAAAATTAACATATTTTTCATATTTCAAATATTATACTTTCCCTGTCAGAAAGTAGGTAAGGTATGATTATGCTATAATGCAAATGTTGACTGCCTCGTGGTCTAGTGGTAACGTGTTCAACCACAGACTTGAGGTCCCGGGTTCGAAACCCGGGTCGGACCTAAAATTGTTATTGGGATTTTTCAATTTCTAATAATAGTCCGGAGTCAGGAAGTTGGCGGTGTTACACCCCCGTGCCTCGGAGAGCACGTTAAGCCGTCGGTCCTGCGCCTGATTTCGCACCGGTCGTGTCGGATTGCCGTCCCATCGGAATATGAGAATGAGGGAATAGAGAGTGCACTTGTGTCTGGCAAGTCTATATAGATGGCCGCCGTAGCCGAAATCGGCTAGGACGACATTATTATTATTATTATTAATGCAAATGTTGAAGAAGATTTTTTAACGATAATAGGAGATAACAAGTAAGGTGCTGAATAGAATCTAGGGGAAGTGGGCAGCTGACGTCCTTTTTTTTGGTAACGCAGGGACATACTTTATCTATCGTTACGCACGTTACCCGGGAGCCCGGGTCGCTCAACCGGGTACAGTGTCGGGCTCGCAAACGGTGATGCCCTTCCGACTAAATCATGAACACATGGTCCAAAATCAGACCCACCAGTTGTCCTATCCATACCGCCATCTACTGATTCAGGGGGTTGGGTGGAGGACCTTCCAGCTGAGCTGCTCTTCAACTGGCTCTTTCCCCCCAAATCTGGTATGAGTAGTGCCTGCCTGGCATAGCCTTGGAGATCATAGAGGCACACAAGCCCCCTGTGCACCACGATAAGCTGGCAGCATCTTCGGAGGGGCAGGTGCCCCGGTCTACTTTGTTACTTGTTAATATATATTTCATTTTTAATACCTGTCATTAATGTAGATGGAGTTATCCACAACTCATTTTCCTCGTGGGCCAGATGCCTCAGAAGTCTCGTGCCCAAGCTGCGGATCCATGCGTCAACTTTGATCTTTCCACGCATTGCCGAGAAAAAGGTTTCGAGTTTTGACAGACATACAGATAGACGGACAACAATATGTTGAATGGGTTCCGTTTTTTATTTTTGAAATAAGGAATAGATATTTAATTTATTTAGAATGTCGTTACCTTAGTTTAATAGTTATTACATTACCTGTACCCTTTATACCTTAAGGGAATATCTATTTACCGAAGGATCTTGAATCTAATATAAATACCAGTCCACTGGAGGATTCTAACAGGCGAACTGTCAACATCTCAAACTGAATTACTATTCCTTTTGTTTGAGCATTAGATATGATTGTAGTAAGCTGCCGGTTTATACAATAAACAATTATTGTAACCGGTTCTATGATATTCAACTTGGTAAATAGTGGAAGTTTGTAATAATTACAATTGTTATTAACTATATATTTATTAATTACAACAATTGTGTAAAGTGTAGTTTTATTTTCTCAAGAGCATCAAATAATTGAGAGAAGCCGGCCACATTCAGCTACATTTCAGTATGATACTACCTCATACTTGATGGTTTTGCGACTGTTTATTTCCATTAAGAAGTGAAATTACCCTTCACCTATGATCGTTACAATATATTTTGTGATCCATGCGTATTGAAGTAACTTGGTGCTCGGTGTTAACACACACAGATTGAACTGGAGATACAGCGAGAAGACGAGACAGGTCGTAAATCGAACCGCTCTTAACTGATTACGAATGAATTGTATTAATTTTGTTAAGTGCGATAGACGGGGCTGATTTTGGCCCCTAATTTATGTTGTTTTTTCAATGTAAGGGTTCACAAACTTGACTTGTTCTTTAGTCATTTATTTCATAAAATAGTAGGTCGTAAAAATAGTGAGAAAACTGTAACCTTTAAATGTTTGTTATTTATATGGCCACATACTCTGGCAACTTAGGTGGCACAAGAAACAATAAGTGGTAGTGGGCAGGTGGCAGTTTAAGTTTAACATATTTCATTATTCTACTGGTTAAATATTATTAATTAATTATGGTTTAATGTCATGTTAAAGTGAGCCGGCCACATCTGCCACAAGTCAGGGGATATCTGGGCCAAAAATACCTATCTTTGGACCCTTCAGATTGCCCGGCGCCCACGCGGCAGGCTCCGTCGGCGATGGTGAGATGAGCTGGATTCCTTCCAGGTAGATTGGCGCTGTCTTGCACCCGATAGAGAAGTGTGGAAAAAAAGTAGAGAGTCCTTTCCCCAGCGTTGGGACACAGCAGGCTGATAATAATAATAATAATAACTGATTACAGATTCGTATATTCAACTGTACGCAAAGTGTGCAGAGAGAGATGATAATTGGCAGCTGAAAGCCTCTCTCATTATTGAACACTAGCAGGGCCATGCTGTTTCACCCGCATGTCCCGCGTAATTCAGCGTGATGGTATTTAGCCCAAGGGCTTCCTCGATAAAGGGACTGTCTAATATGGAATAAAAGAATCGTTCAATTCGGACGAGTAGTCCCAGAGATTAGCGCGTTCCACCAAACAAACAAACTTCATCTTTATAATATTACTAATATTCAGTCGTCCACAAGTAGGTAACTAGTAAAGTAGTAGTAGTAGTAAGTAGTAACTAAAAAAAAAAAAAAAAAAA
>LUGF01050180.1:272472-291528 GCA_001625245.1 Calycopis cecrops
TTTCAGCATTGTATCGTCTAGTTTTTTAAGAAGTGTCCTGCTGGGATCATATTTTTCTTCAAACTTTTCATACAGTTCTGGAAAATCATTCTTCAACTTGGCTATATACGCATGAGTGTAATGTTTCGCTGCATAGTCACATTCATTGCAGCTGTCTGACAGAATCTGAACAAGGTGGCCTGAAAATAACATGAGGTTGTAATCCAAAACGTAGGTTGTAAGCAATTGCATAAAAAAAATCTGGTATTCAGTTTTTTCTTCTCTCCATTAATGTTGGATTTTTTATATTCTATTTATTGACTTTTTATGAGTTTGTGAGAATAATTATACGAGTTACTTCGACACGCCGCCTGTGATGGTACTCGCTTCATCAGCAGGAGATCGGTCTTCTTGGCGTTCATTAATAAGAAGCCGACTTGGTGAAGATAATAATAAAGACGATTTAGCTCGAGTAAGCGGAGCATGTTGCACCAGGTGTCGCGGACAGACCAGATAATAAAATCTTACTTAGCACCGAGCTAGGCTTACGTATATCCACAGATATTATGTAAACATACATAATAACATGATACTAACCCTTAAGATGAGTACCAAAGTCGTCGTCGCACGGTTTTATATCCACTATACATTCGAATACTGCACCAAAACGTTTTTTATCATTTAGTACTGCGACCATGGACTTATGATCGAGATCGTCATATTCAATCGCAGCACTACAATATGTAACAATGCACATAAACATTGTAATAATTGTCTTCATTATTCCAAAACGATTTCCTGTATAAAGAGAACGTTAATACAACTTTTTATTTCATGAAAAGATTTTTTAAAGTTTATAACGTAGTATTGATATTCTCTAGAATATTGCCCACGAGAGATACAGCCTCTGTGGACACCAGAGGAGATATTGTATATATAAATATTTCTACGCGAATGTTTAGTTATGTATATATTTCCGAGGTTACAAACTTGGTCAGCTTACGAGCGTCTCTAGGCACCTCTCACCTTTATACCACCGGTAGGTATTATTTGCATTTCTGTATGATCGCTTTATTGCAGTTAAAGTGGGCTTGTAAGATGGACAAGGTGCTGTAAGTAGAAAGAAACAGCTGCAAAGTGATGACTAAAAAGTCGCATTTCGTGCGGATTGTGAGTTAAAAAAACTGACTGAGAGGTGTATTCCTCCGGACTAGCGGTGGAATTTCGAGAGAAGTCCTGTAATAGAATTCAGCTGCAGGTGTCAGTTCAAATAGTTCCTCCGAAATATTCACTTAATAAATGGATTATATACATAGCGAGCTGACATCTCTGCGCAACCTCACTGTCGAGTAAGAGTATCACACTTGGTAACAAGCTTGTTGGAAAGATTCTGTATGTCGACGATTCGAGTTCGACGATACGATTCGAGTTGTATACGGTCAAATATAATGAGCTGATATTACAGAGCTCCGGCCCTTCGGTGAGGACAGTACTCCACGTGCGATTGGACACGACATTTGTTACGTTGCAGCCAATGGATAGTAAGAAGTGCAGTTTCGCCCTGTCGAGCTCACCTGCCTTCTGGGAGGCCTTGCTTCCAAGTGGCCGCGAACTCGCCAATTGCAATTCTATCTGAGGCCATGGAGGAAGTATTCAGGGTGTTGTTTATATTTTATGTATTATATGTTTATATTCTATGTATTATATGTATTTCTATAATAAAAATATTAAATATATAAAATTTCTTAAGTTTATAAAAACATTAAATATATTCCCTTGTCTAGTACCGGGAACACAAGTTCTTACGGTACTTAGCAAGGGGCCAGGCTGACGTCGTGTGTGAATTCAACAGATTTTTTGATCAACACGAGACTCGCGACGTACAAAGTCCAATATTCTTTAGTTTATAATTTACGTTAAGTCTACATCAGCAATATATTTTACATTCATTGCATTTGGTCGAGCAATCAAACAGTGTCCAAACAGCACTCATTGAGTTCAGATATTTAGTCTTCTACAGTAGAACAACAGTTCCCCCTATATTCTGTAACACTGTACACGCGATATAAGAAAACGTTTTTTCACGTTAGTTTAAGTTATTTATCAGTAAGCTTGCTTGTGATTTCTCACAAAAAGTTTTCCTTGTGGGGTTCTACCCTAAAACTTTTTGTGAGAAGCAGAACGCTTCAATTTGTCATTTGCGTAACTTCGAACGAAAATATAGGCCTGAAATAAATGTGATTTATGACGTAGAGTCGATCACGAGCGAACGATATGTCTCGCCAATAATCGATGTTTTTGTCAAAACTATTCGTCTCTTCCCTGGTACATTTGACGCATTCACTAATACGAACGTGATATTCAGTAGTTACAAGTTTTTTGACTTCGTTTACGTAGATATACTTTTACAGTAACTATTTCTTTTACAGTTTCAAAAATCTATTCAATGTCTTTTTATTCGTATAAATAACATTATAATAATAAAAATGATCATAAAATTCTTTAATTTTATCGTTATGTTAGATTGTAATATAGACATCAACAAAATACCTAAATACGTACATACTGACATGGGTGTACCATATATATCTTCAATTATGCCCTTAGCGAGATTCGAAGAAATAAGACGAAATTTACATTTCTGTAATAATTCAGAGCAACCTCCACCCACATCGCCTGATTTTGATAGAGCTTATAAAATTCGGAGAGTCATAAATCATTTCAATTTATCATTTCAGTCTGCTCTGAACAATACCATAACTCAATCGGTAGATGAACACATGGTAAAGTTCAATGGGTCAAAGGGTCCAGTGCGCCGAAATAGGCGTGGAAAACCGCACAAATAATGTTTGTGACATATGTAATGTACATCTATGTTTCACTGCAAACAGAAATTGTTTTTTAGAATTCCATAAATAATTTAAATTTAATGATTAAAATTAATACTTTTTGAATAAAATGTCTTATTATTTACTTTATAAATCTATGTAGTATCTCAATAATAATCTTCATGAGAATACATTTCCAACATGCCTATGTCCAACAGTGGACTGCAATAGGCTGATGATGATGATGATGATGATGATGATATTGTAGATAATTTACCAATCTGATTGATTATGTACAATAATTAACATATTTTTTCATATTTATTATATTATATTTTCACAATTAGAAAATAAGTATGTAAAGTCTGTGAGTTATATCGTAATGCTATAATCCAAATTAATGAAGAATTTTTAACGACAATATGAGATAATAAAAAAGGTGCTGAATAGTATATAGGGGGGCTGGACAGCTGCCCCCGACTGCCTTATTAGTTATTTTTAGTTATTTCATTTTTAATGAGAGCCACTAAGTTGTTTTCGCCGATTCTTCTAAATTCAAGGCTAGAGATTTAATGGCAGCAGTGGTAGATTTTTTTATGCTGTAGATTTTCTGACATTCAATAAATATTTTTTAAAGTGCTATTTGAATTGAAAGATTTCCGTTCCATATGTATTTTCCGCGTTAACATAAGAAAAAATGAATTTCCTGTATTTTAACTTATTATTAATGTGTGTAAGTTAGATAACAATTATATTCTGCTTCAACAATATATGATTGTGCTCGCTGTCCCTTACCTGTAAATGTAGATAGATGGAGTTATCCACAACTCTGAGTACAACTCGAGTTATAAGATTTAGATAACTCTAGTTACGTATATATGCTAAAAATGATGAAGCAAAAATTTGATAATTAACTTTTTATTGTTTGAAATATTTAATTAATATGTTCGGATATAATACAAACTATGTAGAACGAGTACAGTAATGAATTTTTAATTATTTTAACGTGATTACGTCATTTCGAATGTACCCTTTGTGTGCACACATATTATATTTATTATGATGATATTATGAAAATGTAGAAATTACAACAATGCTAGCCTTTAATTGAATTTTAACACTGTATTTTTTTTTTGCGAAATAAATGCGAAATTTTCTATTTTGAGTTTTTTTAAATGCGAAATCACGATTTTTTATTTGCGAAATTTACGTACCCCTAGTTATATTGCTTATTCAATTAGCGAATTGAAGCTCGCAGCATTCTGTGGTCTGAAGCAAAGTTAACTGAGGACAATACTTCGTATTTGCAAAACAAGTGAGGTTTCGTGGTCGTCTCGTTTCTCGTATTTTTGTCCGGGGAGGTCCATGTGTACCTGTTCTTATTCTTCAATTTGAACATTGTATTAATAAATTTTAGTTTATATTTAAATGCATATTGAATAATTAATCTTTCTCCGCGCGGACTTCTGTTTCCGAAACCATATTTTCCCATGACTAAATTATTATGAGATTAAATATAAATATTTATGAGATTACAATAATTTAATTTTACCACACTGGCCGCTCCGCCACTTGCCATTCTGGGAGATTTTACCCACGTTCCGGGCACCGGGAAATTTTAAAATGTAAGGCCTTTTTTACGGGAGAATCCCGGAATTCCGGGAGAATTGGCAACCCTAGCCACAACCGTAACCGACAACCACACGGCGCAAGATCTCTATGAAATCGACGTCGCGGCTACCGGCCGCAGTGTCGCGCGCTCGGTATCGCTTTCATAGAGATTCATAGGGTGCTTGCATAGAGAAGCAGGTTACCGGCGCCGACGAAATCGGCGCAGCGTCGGCGCTGCCGGCCGGTCCAAGCAGGTTTCATTCGAATAATGAAAACAGGCTAATCTGTCCGTAGTGACAATCATGTCATCCACTTCATCGGATGATGATTTAATTCTCATGGAAAATAGCTATTTAAAATGTAGAAAAAAAAGAACAGTTAGTGTTTCTAACATTAATTAACAAGAGAAGAAAAAAATATGGAGCATATCATCAATTATTTGAAAAGAGATTATGTATTGTCACTTCTTGATGGAAATTCATATTATACTTGTAAATAAATACACGGTTTTATAATATTTCCATTAATTTAAATTACAATTATTACGACCGGTTTCGATATCTCATCATCAGGTAGGTAGGTATTATCTTCCTACCTGATGATTTATTTTAAAAAATATTGCATTTTTGTATCTTGTTTCAATTTCGTTTTGAGTATATGTTATTCTTTTACCTCTCTTAAGTAAATACCGCCTCATTTTTGTCGCTCAATGGAGATTTTTCTCTATTACAGTACCTAAGTAATTTTTGTTTTAGAAAACTGAAAAGTTGAAGGTAGTTGAAACATCAATACATAGAATAAAACAAAGTCACTTTCTGTCGTCTGTATCTGTATGCTTAGATCTTTCAAATTACGCAACAGATTTTGATGGGGTTTTTTTAATAGATAGAGTGATTCAAGAGGAAGGTTTGTATGTAAAATAACTGTATTTTTGAAGTTCGAAATCCAGTCGAGCGAACATGCGGGCTAAAGCTACAAACAAATAAAATGAAATTCTGGAAATAGTTTATACGTATATAAATCAGTGCTTGGAATTTAATATTTTATATTGTGTTGTATTCATTTTTCTTAAATTTGACTAAATAATTTATGTGTTGGGAATTCTATCTATCCAAGTGTATGTTAATTCTAGTTAATTAATAAATTAATTCTAGTTAAGTGCATGTTTTTGAAATTAATTATGTTACAACAGATTTAAAGTACGAAATTTGAATAATTAATTATGACCCTATCCTTGGTTTGCTAGGAATATTGTATTTACTGCGCAATTCATAAGTATGCAGGGCCTGACTTACCCTTAACCCTTAAGGCTACAGCCTAGGGCGCGAGGATCAAGGGGGCGCGCTGAAATGATCGCGTGGCATTCGTAATAGGTAGTTTTTTTTTTTAATTTGACGTGTTTTCCACATACAAACGAGTTATAATAAAAATAGAGAAGTCAAAATAATATTTCGATGAAGTTCTAACAGGTGATATTGGGTTACAAGAGTGACGATCTTTCATTATTAATAATTATTACATAGCCACTGATTGTCTTAAAGTGCACTTAAAATACGGGCAAAGAATTAATAATAGAAAACAGAAAGTTTGCTTTCTTAAGGTAATTGCTTAAACTGACCTGAACGGCAGTGAGATTATTAGAAGCAAGCGAATCAGTTAACACAACTTGTGCTGCAATTATTTGATTTAGAAGAAAGGTTTGCAGATGAATGGCACATGGAGGTAGAAGGAGAAAGGAGGGCAGCGCATTTGTATATCTACTATGTGGATGTCTATGGACGTTGAACTGCTCCTTTGCTCCTATACCATAAAAATGCATACATTTGGCGAGAATTCCATTTAACTCTGCTAAACCCAAAGGATTTGTTGCAGTTAATAAAAAGTTTTAATACTTCATTCATGTTCCCGAATGTTATTTTTTTAAATGAATTTTTATGTAGAGCTTGCTTCACATCTAACAAATATATGGCCTCAGTAGATGTATTTAATTTAAAAATTACTAAATATTAACAAGAAATCTGGAAAATTTATATTTAAGTGTATGTGCCAGTAAAATTTAAAGTAATTTTATTTAATTATGTAAATGTATTAATTTTAAATGTGTGGCTAGGAATATAATATGTGCCTTTATGTGTTTAGTGAAAACTTTATTGATGTGTGTATAAGACTTTATATAAGTATTATGAACATTGTATGTTTCCCAAATAAAATTAAATTTTAATATTTGTCTGATATAATTATTAAATATTAAATTAAATAAATGTTGTAATGATAAACTAACTTACGTATAAACATCTTAAACGTGAATTTCATAACTCACTAAAACAAGTGAGTCATAATTATGTATATTTCTCTAAATATTCATGCGAATGCATCTCTAAAGCATTTATTATATGCTACATTGCATCGTGTAAATTAGTGGATCGTCACACTGACTTCTGTAGGATTCCCTTTTCTCCTATTTTCCGAAAGATCTTGAACCCACAAATATAAATATCGGTCGTGCTGAGCGGCGCTAGACTTATATAATATTGATTATCATAAATTGATACAAAATAGATTTTTTTGCAGATTGTTTTTGAAACAACAAAATAACTGTTGAAACAATTAAATTCAGCAAAAACGTTATGTGTTTCAGAAATACTTATGCCACAGATTTAATGTGTACCTTTATAAAATAGTTACCTTTAATGGTAAACCTTTTAAATTAGTGTTTTTCAGTCCCTATGGGCAACGTATCTGCAAGAAGCCGAGTCTTGCAGATGTCTAAAGTTCCATCTACACCAGGTATCCAAGGGACAAGGTCGACCATCTCGTAAAAGAATAGGGATACGATTAATGAGTGTTTTATAATGCCCCAATATTTGTGGATGTGTTTAATAGCTTTGAGATGATTCTTATCTATACTTTATATTATATTTTTGTAAAGCAAAAAATATATATTAAAACTTAATATTTTCAAATATTATAATCTTATAATTTGTTCTAACTAATCTATATTATGTTCGATGTAATGAAATGGTTAACTTTGAAATCAAAACATAATACCTAATGGTCTAGTTTGTTACAGAGTTACCTATTTGCATTTCCACTCATACATTTGTTATGTATTAGATAAGAGTTTTGTTAATTACATTACCATTATTTAGTATAATTGTTTTGTTAAATTTTTAATAGCACATAAATATTTGATTATGTATTCATAGAGAGCGATCCGTGGACGACAACAATGATAATAATGTATTATAATAGACAATATTCAAATTATGATTCTCAAGGTAAATATTATAAAAGTGTGAAGGTTCCTACGTGATTCCGTCAGCGTGGTTGATGGAAACGATAGCAGAAATAGATGTAGCGCTTTACTAAATTATGAGCTGAATAAGAAATTACCGGGTCGACAGGTAAATAGCCCCAGGGTGTTTCCATGACAAAACGATACCGCGTGTGAAAAAAAAATATTCTCCTATAACTTTGATTCTGTCATGTCGACAGAAAACATTCCCAACTACGACGTGAATATATTTTTTTTTTGTTTGAGTAATTATTTTTCTATATTTTTAACATCAAACAGTAAACATTGACTCTTTGGTTTAAGAGGTATTTTTGGACTGGAAATTGGCAACACTGTAAAAAAAAAGTTACTGTAATTTGCCTCGTGTTTTCACATTGTATTTTGAGGTCATACATTCAAGTTTTGATGAGTGTTTTTAAAACTGAAAAATAATGGTTTTTTGGACCTCTTTCAAAGTGTTTTCCGTACTGCGTCGTTTATGTAACGCCCGAAACGTAAAATAGACATATTTATGATTTTGTCTTTATTTAGAAATGCTTATATTCTGATATTTTGTCAAAGTGGGGCTATGTCATGGATGCTTCAAGTCTACGACTTTGCTCAACGTATGTCAATTTTTTGAAGTGATTTTAGATGATTAAACACCCGAAACGTTTCGAGTGTTACAGAGTTTTAGGATTGTTTATTTGCTTACTATATAGGGTATTTTGTTGCAATTATATTATGATGTATGTTGCAGGTTATATGTATAATTTCAAATTTTTTGCGATTTATGGCGTGCTTTTGAATATTTTAAAGAAGTTCGCCCAGAAATAAAAATCGGTAAATCGTCATTTTTGTACCAGATGAAAATGATGTATGCGACGTGCCATATGAGAATATTATTAATACTTTACCTCATACTGCTCTGAAAATTAAAGGAGATCGTACTTATTACGAATTTTGAGATGCTGTGGATGTTTTCGAAAAATAGGCAAAATCTCGATAATTTTGCAAAAAAAAGATTATTTTATATGATTGTTTTGTTTTCTTTTTCATTTTATATAAAAATCTTTATTAAATATCCCATAATTCATAAAAAATGAGCTTTGATTTTGTATGGAGTTTGTACTCGTAACACCCGAAACAAATCTTTCGTAACACCCGAAACGGATTTTTACTTCAATAAAATAAAAAATACAACTCTTTTGGAGGATTTTGTTTCAGATTAATGTAGCATAGTTCATCATGTATGGTTGTTATTATTTTTATAATATGTTGTCTAAGAAAATTCGCTAATTTTCGCATTTAAGTCGGACTGGTTAGCAAGTGGAGGCAAAATCAAGTAACACCCGAAACGCATACTTTTGGTCTAGTAACTAAAGACTCAATAAAGATTTATTATTTATTATTACACTTATTAGAAATACAATAAAAAACGCTTAGTTTAAGATATAAATGCAAACAAAAAACCTAATAGGGATGTATTAAAAATATTGTTTTATGAGTTGAACTGTAACACCCGAAACGATGGAATGACCCCCCAATAAAAAGGGCTTCGGGAACACAACCTTCACTTGACTTTACCTTAAATGTCGGCTTTTACGTAAGTTGGCGATTTATCTTGACTAGGGCACACCATTATAGTCAAGACCATTTTTTATTATTATTTATTATGTCTATTACCTATGTCCCCGTACCTTTACAACATCACGTAATTTTTATTTGTGTAAATATTTTTGCCCTCGTTAGTTGGCTATTAATTTCTCTAATTCAAATTCTTTATATGTAAAATTGCACATACATATACTTATAAAAAATTTACTTTCACTCTATAAAATCTCTATCTACGACTCAATCTACGTTGAATACGGTCAAATGTATCGATCTGATATTGCAGGACCCCTGGCTAAAGGTAATTCCATATGCGGGCGGATCTGCGTCTTATAAAGTTGCAGTCGATGGCTGGTGTGAAGTGCTGCTTTGCCCTACTGAGCACTACCATATTCTTTGTCTGTTCTGCGGGAACACACCTTTTGGGAATCAAATTGCACTAAATTTAATCGGCCCTGTATCGAAACTTTAGACAATGAAGCCGCGACTTCAGACATAAGTTTGTTCCGATACTATCCGGCCTGTATATACTGTACCATCACTACTATCATCCACATAACAATGAAGGCCCGCTAGTTTGCAGGCATGCAGCATGTCATTGATATGCAGAAGAAACAGCGTAGGAGAAAGAACACAGCCTTGGGGAACACCAGCATTGACACGTTTGAGGCTGGAGTTATCGACTTGATTTCCGCGTTTCTCAGTGAAAATGAGTAAAGCCTCAACGTAGTGACGACCAGCGTCGTATTATTGGTGTCAGAGGAGATTATAATGCAGGTGCACTGACTTTGCAGAAATCAATAGCAAGAGTGGCAGTAGGTGCCTTCGGCTGTTTCCTTCTTTTGCCTCATCAGAAAAGTTCATTGAGCAGATCAGAGAGTTAAACTTCCTCTCTCTCTCATAAAGGGAACAATTTTTTTTTGGTTAAAATGTAAAATTATGTTTTCTCACATTAAAATCGATGTTTCCAATTTCATCCAAATCCGTTGAATTTATGCCCACAAATTTTTAATTGGCTTAAGTTGTTTTTTTTTTATACTTACTTAACTTTAAAAATGTAACATGACATGAGAACACTAATGTAGCACCAGTAAAGATGTAAAGGCTCCGCCGCTGGTAGGCGGTGCTACGTCGTACGTGACAGACACTTCCTGGCTCGCACAGTAACTAACACTTAGCGATATCGGTCGGATAACGGGTAGGAAATTACTAAGCTTTAGTTGTGACAAGCAACACCGGGGTAACTAGGTAGAGAGGTAAAGAGGGTTGCGTTTAACTTCAACTGGTTTTTTTTTTGTATAAGTGGACATTCGAGCAGTCGGAACATATCGATGACTACAGAGATGGACATGATTTCTCCTCTCCTCCTCCTCTCCTCCTCTCCGCTAAAGAGCCCTCGTCTACTCACAAACCGCACATAACGCGACAACATGGCCGTCACTTACGACGGCATCACGTGACCATGCCAACCCAATTTCGCTGCAATGCAGCGTGGCATTACCTCTTACTGGACACAAGTTCATTTTCAAGTTTAGTTTCAACTCCAAATGTCTAATTTTTGGGGTGCTTGTTGGAGTTTCATAGTCTTACATCACTAGTATGGACTATGGGTCACTCACTCGCTTGAAAGTAGGATCTTGCGTCCGGAACTTAAACCGGCAGAAAATAATAAATTAACAATATGATGTATACTAAAGTTCATACGTCTGTCTTTATTGACAGAAACCTTTGTCCAGCAGTGTCACTGTTAATCAGAAACTATTTTTTAGTTTCTAATTAACAGTGACTTAACAAGATCTTAAAATAACTAGCATGCACCTGATAGTTTCAACGACAGTAAATTGCTTGCGCATGTCCGTGTGACTTTGCGATTGGAAGTTTTAAACTTTCCTCTGCACCTAAGTAAGAGCAGGGAAAAGCGAAAAACTCGACGCGACTTGCAGGTGCTGGCGGTGACAGGTTCCGTGGATGACGTGAACAGAGATATTTACAGCACCAACTTGTTGTTACCCATTCGACAACGACAAGATCCAGCATCCTCGTGAGCCGAAAGGGCTCGGCACAACAAACGTGCTAAAGCCGACTAAAAAACATGCGAAAGCCTTCAGTGAGGGGTATCCGGCAGCATCCAGCAACAGGATATCCGGCTGGCTGACCTGTCTGTAGCTTGTAGGAGTAACCATGACAACGGATTTCCTATTCTATTATACATATGTTTTGCACACGAGTTGCCTAGTGCTCTCCTTCCGTCTGCCCCTCAAATACTATAAGGGAAAGTCACAAACCACACAAAGAGCGACTACGTAGCTGTTGCTTTGCGGTATAATGAGAGAGTATTACCTCTCAGGTCGAGCCGGCTCAATTCGCCTGCAATGCGGCACTTTCCTAGTTCCCATTATGAAGAGTTAACTTTATCCCAGCAGGGTTATTTTTTGGCCATCGGCCATATTTTCAGGTTTGGTTCAGAATCAATAATACATTCGGTTTATGAAATAAAAAAATTAAAAAAAATAATTAGATACGATTACTTTGTCCCATGTTGTAAAACATATTTCTTGGTCGGCGTTACTGAAATTGAAGTCGATACATTTCGTGTGAGAACAACAATCGATGTATTTTTAAGGACCCTTTCAAATCTATTTTTATTTAACAAAATATTACAATTAGACGATAAAAATTAAAGCACTCCCTTGGAATTATGTTTACTTCCTTATTTTAAAATTTGACCGGTGATCAAAAAATAACCCTGTATATATACCTACGTGAGCAAAAACTTCAGGAACATTTTTACGAAACTTGCGCGGACGGAGGAGTATGAAATTTGGCACACTTATAGCTTACTGTAAGAGAAGTGCAGAACGCTAATATTTTTTAATAATAATGTTTATAAAGTGCTTTAGTTTCATAAATAAAACTTTACGCACACTACCATGCATTTAACACATTGATATATATATATATATAAAGATACATTATTGATGAAGTTTCTATGTGTCTTTTGCAAGTGTTAAAAATTCTACATAATATATTGTTTACCTTAGTTACAATATTATCATAACATGTCATATGATCATTAGCTTTTAATTACAAAAAAAATCACTTAGATCGAACATTCATCTTCGGGGGTCCACTAGTATCAGTAATGAGTAAACCTACAATAATAATAATTATTATTAATAATAAATCCACACAATATTTTTATTCTGCCATCTAGTAACAATTGATAGAATTTCTTGTAAAAGGTTATTTGTGTAGTTTTATTTTTCTTGTATAGATGGCAATAACTACCAAGTCAATTTATTTTGAACTTTAATTTTAATAATTAAATAAGGTAAGTACCTAGTGTTCTATTGGTATTGGTTGATATTTATATTTTTTTTTATTTTATGTTAATGTTTTACACAAAAACCAAGCAACTAAGGCAATGTAGAACTGCAGTTGCAAACTGCAAACAAAGTTGTTTTGTTGTATAATGTATACGGTATACGGTACGGTAAAGTATTATAATTGATAGGCATTTTTTTAAACAATGCTCAGTACTACAATTCATTGAAGTTGTACAGTTACTAATAATAAAAAATAATATAATCAGTACTTGGAAGACGTCAATCTTCGTATAGTTATTATAGAACACATGTAGATGGCGCTATACCTCTGCATAGTCGGTAGTACTAAAGAAACCATTTTCCAAATATACTTTTTTATTTAATTGCAATAATATCATTTATATTCAAGGAAAAAAATCAATTATGTAAGTATTTATTATCATTTGTATTTGCAGATGAAAAAAATCTATTTTCGTTGAAAGTTGTCTATGTTCATATAAGACATTGCAAGAAAATAAAAATAGTCTATGGTTTATATTTGTGTCGAATAGAAATACGTCGAGTGTTACGCCGGTGAACAATTTATTTCAATTAATATGTGTAAGCTCGTTAGACTAGCTGCGTTCTATCGGTTTACATAGATAAATCTTTGGACATCGTCGTTTAAGTAATTTCAACGTTCTAATAAGTGTTGTGTAATAAATAATGGTTTGGGATGAAACGTTAGTGACATCTAGTCTTGCAACCTTGGTTATGGTTACAAGAAAAAGTGTATTTTGAAAATATTTCAATTGTTTTCGTAAAGAAAACATCTGTGAGATATCAGTTGACTGTGCTGTGTTACGTTTACCATTATAGTGTTATTGAAACGGTGTTATGTCGGGTGGTAGAAGCATCGATAAGGAGCGCAAGTCGCCCAGGGAAAGTGGAGAAGATTCTGAGGATGAAAGTGAGATCCTGGAGGAGAGTCCCTGTGGCCGGTGGCTGAAACGTCGCGAAGAGGTACGTACCATCACATTAAACGATAATAAGATGAAAAAATATAAATCAGAGGTATTTTAAGTAGGCCAGAACAAAAGAAGTCATCAGCTGATTTACAAGGTTAGCATGTTACACATATCTGAGACGCAAATTCATGTGTATAATTAGCTCTGTATTATTTGAATATAACCTAATTGTTGAATTTAATACATGAAAATATGTAATGATTGTTTTTATTGTTGATTCCTATAGTATGCCAAATTTTTAATACCAAAATATTCCAATAATATTATTTATGTTGTTAATTGAAATAATGGAATAAAAAATGTGTGTATGTTGTGAACATATGCTATAAAATTGTTCTATTGTCAACATTTGTTCAATTATTTGACCTTTCGGTTACCGCGGACGTACATTGACGCTTCAAAAACAGGCAGCGAACACGTGGTCGGTACCGGGAGAATTAATCAATGACCCACTATATTTTCCTTGAAAAATGAACTAGAAACTAGAGGAAAATAAATTTTATTGATCACAATATTTATCATCATAACAATATTATTAGTGAAAAAGCATCATAATAAACATTCATCGCTGAACACTCGCTCATTTTTATTTAGTACTGTAAAAAAATTATAACTTAAGACACCTTTATGTGTGGCCTGGCTGTATATTTTTTAAAGTCTAAATTGATGTTCATCAGTCTCTAAGTTCAATCATTTTATCATGATGCTGAGTAATACTTATTATTCATTGAATTATATTTGCTATTTAAACTTTTTCCATTTAGAAACAGTATAGTGAATGTTGTTATCATTGTAATTAAAGTGTTATAACCATGAACAACATATAATATTAACAAAAAGTAAATAAAAGACTTAAGATTGTGTTAGACAAGATTGATGAATAATGAAAAAAATATAAAATTATATATTTTAAAATATTTTATAGATGTTTAGTGTTTAATAGAAGCTATTTATATGATTACGAAGGCTAACAAGTTGATAATAACTGCATGCTATTATATATAATATTTTGTAAGAGGTAGTGCCACACTGCATGCTTGCATGCAGTCGAATTGGGCCGGCACGACCGGGGAGGTACCTCTCGCTTACACGAGACTGGCGTAAAGTGACAGCTGTGCTGTCGCGTTTCGTGCGGTGTGTAAGTAGCCGGTGGCCCATGGAGGTGGGAGGAGAAAGGAGGGCAGCGCATCTGTATAGCCTCTGTGCGGATGTTTGTGGGCGTCGGTAGTCATGAAAATGGCTCCGGCTGCTCGTTTGCCCTCCTATATCATAAAAAAAAAAAAAAAAATATAATATATAAAAAGCCTTCTTACATTCTGACAAAGGCATTCGAAATCGTTTTGGTCCTTATAACTAGACAGATATATTATAAACTAATCAACTCGACAGCCATTGTCATTGTCAAAATAAGTATATTGTACATATATATTGTACATATACATAACATATAATGTTATGTGGCCAAATTGTCAATCCGTTATTTTGCCCTACAATAGTGTATTTCAATGCGAGATACCAACTGCATTAATAAATATATATTGATAAATTATAGCCTAAATGTTACGGAGGACTAATACTTATATAACAAAAAAGTTTCATCAAAATCTGTCCAGTTTCTTTTGCATGTAGGCCGCACAAGACACAGACAGAATGACATCTTCTACAGTTTTATTATATTTATGGATGTATCATAATAAGTAGTTTAATACAAGTGAAGCCAGTATATTGGACTTTCATTTTTGAAGAGTTTTTTATGAAAACCCAATTTACTTACCTAATTACATTCATGTGTATGTTATAACTTCATTTTAAGGTGTTGGTCAATATAATAAGATAATAAATTGATTCTACTGTATGTTTAAATAGAAAATTAAAGAGAATTAAAATTGTAAATTAGATACAAGCGGTTTGAAATATTTTTAAGTTGTAAATTATTTATGAAATGAAATATTTAAATACTGACATTACTTTTTGATAATTACAGCTGCATGTGTATGGCATGGGGGGCAAACAAACAGTCGTAGTCATTTTCATGACTACCGACCCCCATAAACATCTGCATAGAGGCTATACAGCCATACATGCGCGCGCTGCTTTCCTTTCTCCTCCCAGTTCCATCGGCTACTTACACCCCTCAGGAAACGCACCAGCACAGCTGTCACTTTATGCTGGTCTCGTATAAGCGAGAGGTACCTCCCCGGTTGTGCTGGCCCAATATGGCTGCATGCAGTGTGGCACTACCTCTTACCTAATATTTCAGTTGGACTTTTATAGAATCAATATTATAAAAAAGTTACAAATTTATGACAATCTGAACTTTTGCCACTCAAATATAAAAATATTGTTATCCTAAATGAATATTGGCTATGGCAGATATCTCTAATCTCTATTGAGAGTATCGATCTTAGCAGGAAAATTTACAATCTCTATTCCCTGCTTGTCATATTCCAATGAAAGTTTATCTTCCACATACACAGTAGAATTTGAGCACATGATTAACCCTTAACATGCTCTTTGAGACACGCTAAACTTCACCTTCAACTTCCTGACTGCACTGATAACAGAAATTGAAAAATTTCAATACTACTTTTTGCGACATGAGATTCTTACCCAGGTGGTTATGTTGCCTAGTCTGAAGTTGTAATATAACATCATTTCATCATATATTTAATCCATTTCAATATTTTGAATCTAAAATGGTAGATGTTCAGATTCTGCCCGTCTGCAGCTGCTTTAGCAGTAAATTCTGAATTGTACTTGTTTATTTCTCTTGTTATTTTTTTCTACATTGTAAAACAAAATGTCAACTGAATTACTAATTATATTCCCTTTCTATTTCAAGTTAACATTGTTTTCATAATTATAAGTCTCTTGCTCATATTATATTATATACTCCATAGTGGTCGCCATCAGAAGGTGGTTGTTTGACCCCTCGTTCTATATAAAAACTATTTTTATATTACTATATATTGTAATCTATACCAGTGCCAAATTTCATCCAATCAGTATTTGTTATTTTTGCATGAATTATTAATAAACATCCATGACTACAGATAACAAATGTGATAACTCTTTGCGAGAAATCAGATCTCCTGTATAAAACAAAATACAAATTAGGTACATCTGTTTGCTGGAGCATCAGGTATGTAAATTTTGGCACGAGCAGAAACATCTGAGACCTTCACTCCGCCATGGCCTCTGTGGTAGGTGAAACAACCAAACTATTGATTTCACAATAATTGATCACCTAAGAATACCTTTACTTACCTTTCGGTAAGAGACAGTGCCACTCTGCATGCTTGCATACAGCCGAATTGGGTCGCCACGACCGGTGAGGTACCTCTCACTTACACGAGGCCGGCGTAAAATAACAGCTGTGCTGTCGCGTTTCGTGAGGTGTGCTCATGGAGTTAGGAGGAGAGAGGAGAGCAGCGTATCTATATAGCCTCTATGTGGATGGATGTCAATGGGCATGGTTAGTCATGAAAATGTCTCCGACTGCTCGTTTGCCCCCCCTATACCATAAAAAAAAAACCTAGGCCCGTAGGCATCTGTCACAAACACGCAACAGTTATCTCGTTAAATTGGTCTCGTGTCGGAAAAGCGTGAAACATACACAAACACACATTATGAGAATTCAGCGTACGCAGTACCAGGAATGTATGATTTGCGAATACTTGCCGCTTCAGTGGAAGCATAAATATAGGTGTCGGGCGGAGGTGTGTTCGCGGAAGATCGCAAATGAGCAGAAGTGTGTTAACGGTTCGACGGCCAGTGAAACTTTAGTGATGTACCTGCTTTCGGCTAAATTGTAGCCAATATCGTTTGAGATATATTCGTATTCCCTAGTATTTTGTGGAGAAGTAAGTTATGATATTCCTTAAGATATTATTATTTATTTGTTGATTAGATTACGATTTCAGTTGCGTAAAATGTAACCGAAGTGAACTATTATTTTTTCTATATAATAATTTTCTTTTAATTTTTTTTTAAATTTTATTATAATTTTCGTTAAAAAAATTATAACGAACTTACTTCAGTAGTTTTATGTGATAAAATATCAAAAACACGAATTTGGAATCGATATTGTTAGTAAGATATACTATGTCATTAATTGCACATGACACGACAGAGATATTAAAGGTTTTCATTATTATTTTATTGTATAGGAAGCGAACATACAGTTTGATGACCGGGTACTAAATCACTAACAACTAGGGTTGCCAACATTTTTTCGGCTAAATATAGTATTTTTCAAAATATGCATTATAAAATATAGTATACTGCAATCAAATATAGTACTCAGAGGGCCATAACTAGGTTTAGAATGCGTAGGCGGGCGGGGTTCAACTAAAAAAAGAAAAAGCTCATGGCGGCATGAGCATCAATAAACACTATCTTTCGCTAATTGCAATATAAATATTTCAATCTTGAAAATATTGTGTTTTACCTACTATATATTTCAACAGTATATAGTGCACAGACCTGAATTAATATGGTAGGTACAATACTATAATATTAAAGTACGGTTGGCAACCCTACTAACAACGCTTTTACACATCCTTACGAGCAATGAAAAGTTATGTGCTTGGTGCCGTGTCCGTGGACTAACTACGATTACACATATCACGCCTGTGTCTAAAATCTCCTTGTTCAGGGAGATATGATTGTCCCAGTTCAGTTGTAAGAGGTAGTGCACACTACGTGCTTGCATGCAGCCGAACTGGGCCGGCACGACCGGGGAGGTACCTCTCGCTTACACGAGACCGGCGTAAAGTGACGACTGTGCTGTCGAGTTTCGTGCTGTGTGTACCTAAGTAGCCGGTGGCCTTTGGAGGTGGGAGGAGAAAGGTGGACAGCTTATCTATTTAGCCTCTATGTTGATGTCTATGGGCATCGGTAGTCATGAAAATGTCTCCGACTGCTCTTTTACCGTTACCAAAAAAAAAGTCCCAGATTAACTAGGTAGCAAAAATAACTATATAGCTATGTACTACTTATTTGCACCCCTATACAATTAAACTAACAAAAACAAGAAAAACAAAATAAATACAATTCCATTTACAATACAACAAGTAAGCGGTAATGGCATCTGGGACGGCCGTTTAGCGCGGGAGTCTGGCGCGCAGTTTTCCTCCGATACACGATTACTGAATTCTATGAATTATTTACACGTCGGCTCCACTCGACTAAATCGCACAATTATCTTCAAATTGGTTATTTTACAGCAATTGTTGTGAGTTATTTTTGTAGCTTCGTTGCTGCATTGTAAAAGAAGGAGACACCAGTGCTGTATCACATTTGCGCGGGGCCTTTCCAAGGACTTTTGATCCAAGTGATAGCAAATCAAGGTTATCAACATCACGTAGCTTGCTATAAGTCCCGTAGGCCGACCCTTTCTCCCGCAGATGGAATAG
>LUGF01050180.1:295230-307781 GCA_001625245.1 Calycopis cecrops
GCGTAAACTTAAGTATATTTTATATTATGTAACACTGACTGTAAATAATTAAAACTGATTCATAAAGTATATTTGGAGTCTTATTATCAAGTAAAAAAATTCTAATACTTATATAGGGAGCGATCTATAAAACTAAAACTACCTTCGGAAATCCTCTCATTGATAATAATAATAAACTCTCTCTCTCTCATTGATAAAAAAAATTTAAAAAATCATAATTTATTTTTAATAATAATTAGCATACATTCTTTTAAAAAATCTATATAGACCATATATTCATATGTATATTCCTATTTTATTGTTTGCTGTTAGTTCCTCCTGATTTAGTAACAAAATTAAGGGTATTCTTTTATGCTGTTGGTATCCCTTTACACGCACACATTGACGGTTTTAAAACAATCTGTACATAACTGTCACTCACACATTGAGCGAAAAATGAGACGTTTTCTTTGCGATGTTTATTTGAAATGCTCCATCTAGACGTGTATATAATCAAAGGTTAGTGGTATCTAAGTACCACCTGAATCCTGATGTTCTGAGTATTTATATTAATGAATCATCAGTATATGGCTAAGTGATGGGATGTTTTAAAACATCACAGGAGCTATCACTGAGACACAACTTAACAAATTGACAACAGAAAAAAAATCCCATTAAGCGTTGATTATAATCATCATTATCGACGTCTATTGCACGACTTGTCCCAAAGCAAATCGCTATGTGGATTCTCGTCATTATTTTGAATTTTCCCAATACAATAAGGTATGGAATTGTTCTGTGTTTGGGGAATACGCGCGTGTCCTGACCTTGTCACTGGCGCCGCGGCCGCTGCGACAGATGTAACCTACACGCCGCCGCAATGTCACATCCATCCATCCATCTGATATTACCGTAAACAGGCTGTGTACAGGAGATATTTCAGAAAACAATAAACATAATATCAAGGGCATATTACTTTAATAAGAAGTAGTGCCTAACTTTATTGGAGACAATTCATTGTACTTCGGGTAGGAGTTTGGGCCAACCATAGATCCCGGATACTCCACTTCTCGCCAGTGAGTTACAGGTGGCCTATCGCGGGCGAGTGAGAGCGTGATCTTCTTTGCCTTCTTATTACTTAATAAAAATATAAACAAATACTTTATAATTTATTTATTTCTTTATTGGTAATCCAACAGTTTTACATAAAATAAGTCTTGGGTACACTGAGCCAGTATAGGATTACAACTTAAAATCACCTAATAAATGAAAAAGAAAACAAACTACAATAGGTTGGCAATGCTGAATCTTGTGTTGCGAGTGTGAGTGAATGTCAGTGTGTATGTTTGTGTATGTGTAGGTGTGCATTATTGTCGATATTTCTGTCTGTTCACGAGTTTATAGGTGAATCACGCAAAACCAAACGCAAGGCCAACAAGAAGGTCGCGTTTTGGTGACTAGGTAGATACCATATACATACGTAAAGTCGTCCTCAACTGTACATTAGGATTTTTTCAAAATGTATCGAGATTCGAGAATCTTTTTATATTCATTTGACCTACAAGTCCTCTGCCGAACGACAACATTGTCGAACAATCACACAGTATAATGTCTGATTTGTCAGTCGGTTGACTCCGAACTCGGCCACTCGACTCATTTCGATCGAGATATCATCGAATCGGCCCGCGGTGTGGGTGTCTGAACACCGAAACAAGTATTTACGGGCCATTAAGATCTCGTAAATTGTTTTCGTCGGACCAAAAGAGATCGGATCTGACGCCAGTTTTCTTTACAATTGATTTTTTTAGTTCTTTGAAGTTGGATGCTTGGTGACGGGGATGAGAAGTTATTGCCGTGCTTTGATCTGGGTCCTTACGACCAAGGATGTTCAGGGTCTATCTAGAGATGACGGAGATGAGTGAGATGGGTTAGATTGTCCCAACATTTTGTGTGTTGTCCAGAGTCACGAAAAAGATAGTGTCCCGAGTCCCGACATATTTAAAACAAATGAAGTAAAGGCTCAGGCACTCTGTCAGAAAGAAAGAGCAGTATTAAGTTTATTCTTTTTCACTCGACTGTAATTAAAAAATGCCTTTTTTTTTAATTTTGTCTAGTCTAATATTTTAGTCTTCCCATCTGGTAACCCTGGCTCTAGCCCCTAGGTCTATAAGAAGACGAATCTGCATTACAGTAGTTAACTGGCGTTTGCAGTGAGCAATAGACACCGTCTGCTCGTTTGCCCCCTGAGCTATACAAGTGTCTGTAGCACGATACGCGCGACACTATCGGACACGTTCAGTGATCAGCCGCGGCTACGTGCCTCCTCACACACGCGCCAGCTCGCGAGACCCGATAGCGCCACGTACATACACACGAATAGACATGTTCGGGGTCTCGTACCTCTAAAGAACAGACGGAATCTTTATTAAGGGTCCAGGGTCCTATAATAGAAAAGATCACTTCGGTGTCCGTCTGCCAAATAAGCCGAAAAAGTGATGTCGAATATTGAAATTCTTAAGGAGTGTATTTCACATAAACAGCATAGAGCACTATAATTAATAGATAACCTATTCCTAGATAACCATTAATCTATTGAGTTAAAAAATATTTTATTGATATATTTTTTATAGTAAGTATAATGGGGAAAACAAGCAGTCGGATCCAGTTTTATGAATACTGACGCTATACAGATGCTTTGCTCTCCATTTCCTTCCCCGCTACATGGGCCATTGTATATAGATCTATGCCAAATTTCATTTCAAACCTTACAATAGTTTTTGAGCGAATAACAAGCGTACATACCAAACATACGCATTAATAATAGTAGCAGGACGATACTCACAAAGTAATGCACATTTTTGCACAACAGCTGTTGCCGGGACAGTACTAGAGCAGTACAAAACAAACCAATAGTTTATGAACCGGTCAAGTGCTGCGTGTGTACGTAGATATTTGTCATTTTTTTACCAGCCACACACGCTCGATCATCATGAGTCGTTCCGTTTTTTTGTGGCGTTCCACAGCATTAGACTTGCGGCTCCACTCGTCTTATTGCCAGGCGATAGGGTCCAAAGTGGCGTGCCAGATGTAGTCTGTTAATGCCAGGAGTCAATGGGTCACCGGCGCAGCAGACGAGCTGAACGAAAGCGATATTAAACTATATTTAGATTGCGAAAGCCGGCAGAGACCAGAGTACTTAGCGTTTTTTGCCAGTTGTTTGCACAGTGAAAGCTCCGTTTTGTCTGTTATATTTGTATTAGCTAAAGTGCAGGCGCGACTCAAGATAACTGTGTCAGATGCGACACGCGAGCGGAGTTTGCTCCTTAAAAATGAACACGATACTGAAGAGAGGTGCAACAAGAAATGCAAGCGGCATAAACGCTGTTTTACACGGATTTACGTAATTCTTTTCATACCACGTGCCTAAATCGGTTCTGAAAAAGATGATTTTTTTATCCACATAAGGTTGTAAAGTAATCTGCCAGAGTTGTTAACATCTATTCGCGTAACCTCTTATTATAGACGGCTAACGTTGCCTCCTAATCGTTCCCAATAGGTCTATTGAGAACGGTTAGGCGACTGCAAACTTACGCTTGTATAATCACTTGAGCGCGAGGTACTCCCCGAGTTGTGCCGTTCCGATTCGCCTGCAAAGGTGCAGTAACAAAGCCTGAGTAAGCAGTTTATACGGAGGCATTGTGTTCCGCGACACAATCTTCAAAACTAGCACGACAGTGGTGAACTTTTTACTTTGTTTCTGCGTCTAGCACACTTGTAGGCTTGTTCTTTTTTCACACGGCTTCGCTTTAGACTTTGCGTTTTTCTTTTCTTTTTGCGGCCATGGATTTTAAAAAATATCAAGTTTTTATTCTTTTCTCCGTCGTACCTACGTTAGACTAATAATTAATTATAAGAAGACAACAATCATAACTATATACTTTTTAGTTCTGACAGACTAGTTCTTTTTACTTTTATTTCGTTTAATAACTTTAGAATTGGAATAACGCTAGTTGCCAAAATGTTTCAGACACCTGAGACAATAGAAAAATATCTAAATTGTAATAAATGGGAAACAGAAGCCAACAAAAAATTCACTGCAAATTTTAGGTATTATGTAAAGTAACCTACATAATCTTGGATAAAAGGCAATGAACCATTTTGTAAAAAAAACATTCAATTTATTTAATTTGCCTTGACTAAATAATATTATGGCAGCCTCGCACCGGAAGACGGGAGTGTTGGATGGCCTCCAACCTGGTGGACCGACGGGCGACGACTTGGTTAAGGTGGCGGGGAGGCGCTGGACATAAGTGGTTCGAAACCGTGACCTTTGGCGCTCTATGGGGAAAGCCCATTGGACGTCCTCCGCTGATGATGATGATGAAATAATATTATGATGAATGCCAGATCTGATTTTATCTCAAACATAATAAATGTAATTGTGTTCATTTTTCCGTTTCAAATGTTAAATACCACGGCATGTATAAGGTAAACTTACAAGGTATTAAATTAAATTAGAAACCACTTGCTTATATCACTGTAAGCAGTAGCTGAACGCCTTTCTCTTAAAAATATCGGTGATGTAGTTTAATTATAATTACGACTATTTAGTGTTAAATACACGAAAGTATATCACGTTTTGTAAGGAATGGCATTGCTGATCTGCAGCCGAATTGATTGAGCAGGAGTAACATTTCCCTCACATGTTCTGCCGCAAATTGAAATTATGTTGCGTGCAGTTAGATATGACTATTGGATGTTCGTTGGAGTTTGAAAACGTTTGCCCCCTTTATACCCACTAGAACAAAAAATACTTAGGGCTTTGTATCGTTTAATGATTAGTAATGCAAGTATTAAACAACTAACGTGTTAAAACTAAGCTAAAGCTTACTCGCACTGTAAGTATTAAACTAGTATCTGTCAAATTCCAAAGTTTATTAATTAGGAATTTGACAGTTTCTAGTTTTATACTTGGAGTAAAGTTATCTATGTTTATTAATAAGCCCCTTAAAGAGTAAGTTAGTCAAGTGAAGTGGCACCACAATCACCAAGTTACTAAGTTCTCCGACTTGTACGGAAACTGATCGCACGATTTATTTAAATCGGAACTCTCCATTGTTACACCTCGATCCTGTGGCACAATGGCGCCTCTGGTTTTGTGTGGGCCGGGAGCAGGAGTGAGTTGTCGCGTGACGTAACAATGGGCTGGGAAGACAATGTCACACGCCCGGGGCCTCAGTCAGAGAACAGGACACGTAATATATTATGGAACATATCTATCACTAGCTGCGACCAGCGGTTTTACCCGCGTAAATTTCGATCCCGTGGACAATAAATAATCACCCATGGCATCCCGTAGGAACATTTTTGCGGAATAAAAACTATTGGTCTTAATCATAAAAAATGCATAAAGAAGGTTTTAGTCATTCTTTAGTTAAAATGTTCGATAAGTTTATAAAACGTCATATAGAAGTGTGTATTCATAAACGCTCCATAAACCTTATATAACTAAAGTACTGATAATATGTTTATTAGTCACTCGCTGTCCCAACCGACGCCCTCCTGTCATAATTGCATACTTTATTGTCATGGTAACGTGTTATATTACGTGGCGGATATTTCATCTCTTTCATTAAAATATTTGCCGCTCGACTACCCCAGCATCTAATCGTAGTTAAAACCTCTTTTGACCCCCTAAGCCATAAAAGAAAAAAACTTAATCGATGTCAAAAGATCCTTCTATGGAGGGTAGAGGTAAGGAGAATAATCTCATATGGTAGTAAATAGGAAAAAGTGTCCAGCTGTATGCTATAAATAACGGTTCAAAAACCTTCCAGAATGGCTCTGGTGTAGATAGAGTGTATGGAAGTAATTGTAAACAAATTAAAGTATGCCGAGTTAGAAAAAATATTATTATTGGCGACTAAAGTAGGTAATTATTGAAAATTTCAAGAACATGAGTAGTATAAAATAATGTAGTAAAAATAAATTTATCCTAATATGTACTAGTGTCGCCATCTTAATTTAATGCATTTCGATTGACACTTTTCCATATACACAGATGATTCTCCTTACCTCTTCTATCCTCCATAAATCCTTCTAAAAAATTTGTGATCAGCTGTTGAGATTCGGCCATCTTGAGACGTTATATCGCTGTTATAGTAGCGTTATAGTAGGCTTATCGGCTCTATAACTTTATCATAGATTTATAGAATAGATTAGCGCTAAAATGCTGTTATGAATAAGAAAATTTGACAATTTTACTATAGAGTACTATAGTGAGCCTTTAGACATGCTATAACTTTTTATGAATAAGACCGTAAGTGTTAACCCAAATTATCGTAGGTGTGTGCCAAATCCCATGAAAATCGGCTTAGCCGTTTTTGTCTATATTATCTTAGTAAGAGGTAGTGCCACGCTGCATTGCAGCCGAATTTGGGGACGACCGGGGAGGTACCTCTCGGCTTCTTAATAGAGACGTGAAGCCGTCTACTGGCGAGGATGCAGATGGGGTGAAATTGAGTACCTGTTGGACCTATGGCTGTGCAGTTGTATGTGGGCGTTGGTAATCGCTCAAAGCCAATGACAGCTCGTTTGCTGCCTTGTTAAATTTATCAAGCGTTCATGACAGGTGTGATTTGCTTCTTGAGGAGCTAACAGTTCCCACACAATACTGCGTCAAAAAATCGCGACGCAAGAACTTGCTGTACATATTCTTGGCGTCTGTTTCTTTTGCTTCTGCGGCGAAGAGTTTTTTTTTCATATTGTCATAGGCTTGCGTTTGACCACCGTCTCACCTGATGGTAGGTAACTCATCGTCGACGATTAATCACGCTTGATATCCATACCTATCACGATAATTTTTGACGTATTACCGCAGAAATACGCTTCACGAATCAATACTGATGCTCTTGCGTTGCGTCCTGCGACGCCGCAGCTCGTGTAGGAGGCCCTTGATGTTGCGTTTGCACTTTAAGAGCATTTTAATGGCAACTTGTTGTACGAGAACAATTTGCTTTCACAAAGTGGCGCCTTGACTGATGAAGACGTCAATTAAACACGGCACGGCGTAATACCACGGTTGTGTGATGTTGGAAATGGTTGTTGACTTGAAAATAGTAGATGAGGTCTCATGTGCCTTTAGTATTTTAACTAGAACAGGATAGTGGGCGTTTGAAGTGTCGCTCATGTTAAATGACTTAGTAAACATCAAAAAAGTCTGTTAAATTAGTTTTATAATAAAAAAAAGTTGTTGTTTTATAGCATTAAGTTGTCAACGAGCAGTTACTCGCGATGTAAGAAATTGTATAGGCACATGCGCTGAGCGCACTCACATCTGTATAACCTTCACACGAATGTCTATGGGCGTCGGTAGTCAAGAAAATGGCTCCGACTGCTCGTTTGCCTTCTTATACTATAAAAGCTCACAGTGTTGCACCGATAACGACATCACAACTGATGCCTGCTACGCCAGATTTATGTGAGCGAAAGGTCAAAGTCGTCCCGGTCCGATTCGGGTACAATGCATCGCTTTATTGGACTACCGCATACCACAGCTTGCCACATGCCATACTAAAACATACAATCACTCGTAGTAGTGTGAAAGATACAAATAAAAAGAACACAATACATATTATTATACCGAATTCTTAAAACTATTAATCATACAGATATCTTATCTTTGATGTTTTATAAATCATGTCATAACTTATAGATTTGTTGTTTTAATATAGTAATGGCAGTTCACCATTTAGTAATGAGTTGTAGGAACTGAAAGCCAAGTTAATATCGATTATATAGTTGTGTACAGGTTGTTACCTTGGCCCTGCCGCTGTGGGCCACCGGCATCGCGTTTTACAAGTAACAACGGCTGCACCGCACGCGATGGTTTCGGTAATCAGGTGGAGTTTAGTTCACCTACCAGAGGTAGGAACAATGCTGTAAGAACAATACATTTTACGCCAGTCGCCCAATGGGTAAGGAGAGATACCCGAGTATCCATGTCACAATCCTCACAGATTCGTCTTGCTTCTTCCACTTTAATTTTTCTCTTCATTCAAAAACGCCAATTGCCAAGTCTACTACAGTCGATCAGGCCCGTAGGACCGGGAAGCCAAATTTTTCTTTCACACAACCTCGCAAGTTAAGGAATATTGCTCTACCAACATCAAACCTATATTCTGTTCTGGACCACATGTAATGTGCGTTAAAATATACAATAAAATACAACAATAACTGAAAGACAATCAGTCTCAACATATTTAAAAGTAAATTTAAAAAAAAACTCCAAAAAGTGTTATTTTAATCTAAAAGATTTTTTGAGAACAGTGCCAACCTACTAAAATGAGACGATACGTCTTGTAATATAATATTAAAATTTTAATATTAAGTTACTGCGCCCTAACAGGGTATCATGTATGTACACATAAACATTTGCCTTTGTACTCCTGATTACAATAAAGATTTGTATTTGTACGTAGTGCTAGCGTGAAGTGCGTTTTGTCGTTTTTGCAGAAAGAAGTAGCACACATTAACCTTAATGAAGCGACGGTGTTCATCCAAAACTCGTTGTTGGCTTCTGAAATAGCAATCGACCAACACGATGATCCCAATCTAATTTGGTGGCAAATTCTGAACTTTATTAAGATGCGTCAGATTTCTCTCCAGGCGTATCGGATTAGGGGATAGAGGATATTGAGGACGCACTTGTCCTGCTCGTTTGTCTAGTCTTTAGAGATGGCCGCTGTAGAACTTAGGCAAACATTTCAATAAATTCGTAATTCATGGCTAAGAACCTTAGTAAACATTAGTTTGTCTCAATCGAGAAGCTCGTTAATTTTATTGAAATCCAATTCTCATGCCAACTGCACTAATATATTTGAATGTTTACCGACTAAATGGTATTCGAGGAGCGCGCGGAATTCGCGATATTACATAACGTGCCGAATATTGGAGACTGGAGACCTTATGAATAGTTATAAGGAAATGATAATGATTTGTTTCGGGCCTCCCGGAATGTCGTGTACCTCGGATGCTGATATAGGTGTGTTCGTATTAACATGCAAATCGATTATTTATATCGAAAATAAATTATCATACGCAATTATGTGAGCGGTATTCTCTCGTCCGGTAATCGGATATTAGCGACCAGTTTGGCTTAAGTGTTTGATATAGATGTTTCTGTCTAGCGTTTGACAAATGTATTCGTGTGGAAATTATCTAAGGGTGTGCAGTTGTGCCTAATATGTTTGTATATTACGTACAAATTTAATGTCTTTTGACTGATCTATTATTATTTATTAAATTATCTTAATTAATATATCTTCTGATGCAGGTCAAATAATTTAGCTAAGTAATTTAAAGTATATACGGTTTTTTATTTATATTTCTTTTGGCGCGTTTTGGAGAAATTATGAGAGTTTTATTTATGATGCAGGAGCCAAAAACACGAACAGATAAGAGAATGTCACTGTCGTTTCCCACAACCAGTTGTCAGAAATGACATTGACATTTAAATTACAAATTTGTTCCAACTCTTTACGTCCGTACAATAGTATAGTAAAGCATGAACACTTGCATAACACAAACACATACACAAATGAAAGCATGTACCTACAGAGATACTACATAAGCTCTACTTGCATGTCTCTGTGCATGTACCTAGGTGCCTACTCCGTCCAGCCTTTTCATTTAAAATGCCCTCATTAACTGCAGATGGAGCACCTGCGCTAATTGACGACTCCATTACAGCCATCGTATACACCAGCCAGACTAGGGATGACACTGATCTCTGAACTGGATAGCTGGTGAATGTAGAAGAGTTTTAATAATAAACTAACAATGAAATATATTGACAAAGTAAATAACTAAATTGTAGGTTATCGAGTATTTGTCAAGTTTCAAAATAAACAGTGAACTTTTTTATAATACTACATGTAGTATATGGATCTTAACAAGTAGTGGGAGGCCTTATATTACTGCTTACGTACGGTGACTCATTGTAAAAGAAAGAAGAAAGGTCTATCATTTCTTCTTCCTGTTCAATGAGTCTCCGTCAACTATCTTGACGCGCTGCAGCCTAACTATTTACTGTCGATTTGTGACGGTATGTGAGCGAAAGGTACCTTTCCGGTCATACCGACAATTCGAATAGAATGCAGCTTGGCAGTACCTACTATTATTTTATTATATTATGTAGTACTAGCTGCGCCCCGCGGTTTCACCCGCGTAAATTTCGATATCGTGGAAAATAATTCTTTGGCATCCCATAGGCTCATTTTATCGGGATAAAAACCCTCGTTGCGTGTGCCAAATTTCATGAAATTCGGTTCAACAGTTTTTGCGTGAAGGAGTAAACAATCATACAAACTTTCGCATTTATAAGATTAATAGGATAGGATATTCTTAAACTATCAGAATATACCTAAATCCATTTTAGAAGCGCAAGCTATGTAACAATCTATATCTTAGTTCATTTGTCAGTAACTCGGGCGCAGATGACTGCGCAATACTTCAATGTCGTACAATCAGCTGTCCATAAATCGAGAGATCAGTGCGCCAAGCGAATGTTCCCACGGAACATAATTTCGCCACATTATTGGCTAGTTCTGCTGGAATTAGGCTTCGTTCGTTCTGTGCAATTTCCTACCCATTTAGGAACCTGCTGCCTCAAGGTATTCGCTATTATTTATTATTACAGTCGATTATATTTCGTTTAGTTTTTTAGTTGCAGATATTTAAACAAAATAATTCAGATTATTACTTAATGTAGACTGTAGAGGGTAGATCATACGAAATCGTAGATAATGAAAGTTGCTAGCTGTAACAACAAGGAAATAACCAGACAATAAATTAAAATACTAAAATCCTGAATATTTAAGTTTTTTTTAATATTAGAGTCAGTTGTATTATAAAGACGAATCTAACAACGTCACGTTAAAATTCGTCAAGTCGTATACAAGCCAAACATACAGTCTCGCAAAACGTAACGTTTTTCTGAAAATCATATTTAAAAAAGAAATAGCTCATAAGACGAGTAAATGGTATTAAGAAGTAATAAAATCTAATAAATTCCATGGTATGTGCCGTGTGCTAAACAGCGCTATGTAAAACCCAGTGGTGTAGGTAAGTAGGTACAAGACCTATGATTACGTCTGGTAAATCCAATCCAGTAAAACGTTATGATTAGAGGCGTAAATAACTTTACGTGTTTCATGTCAACCTTGTGAATTTTTAACTATTTTCCTCGTAGTATTTTTGTACAAAGGAATATCTTTGATTAATTCCATTGATAAAATGGACGCTAGGCTCGCATAGTAGTAATATCATTTGTTGGCAAATAATTATAATTGATGTGTGTGTATTTGTATGAAGGAACTAACAACCGGATTGGAAATTTCGTACAGAGCCGTACAGTTGCTTAAAGTGAAAAAAATATTAACATACACACACTCTTTCATAGGTGTTTATATTATTAGTTGGATTAGGCAATTCTAGTTTTAGTCAGTCAATCAGATTCTAGTCAATGCAGTGTTGCGAATAGAAAACATCAATAATAGCAGCAAAGTCAGCCAGTCAATCAAATTCTAACCAATCAGACATTGCGTGAATTATCAAGAATAGCTGCACAGTCGTGATTAAGTCGACACTCGACGTTAGTGTCGAACGGCTCGGGGTGAGGACAATAGTAAGCGCGGGCGCGTAACTCGAAGGCACAAGATCAATGCACTCGGAGGCCTTTCTCTCGTCTGGCGGCCGTCTGCGCCCGCGAGGGAACCTCGGCCCATGCGGTAACACTTTCCAATCCCGCACAGCTAGTGGCTGAGTAAAGCTCGGCCCAGACCAGTACCTACGGCTTAACGTGGTGTACAATTAGAGAGAATATCTGAGAGAACATATTGGTGTAAAAATGGGAAAGGGATTGATCTGTTGGTTTGGACAGATAGAGTAGCAGATGAGGGGTTACAAAATAAATAATATACCTACAATGCTAATGTGATAAAAGGTTAGCCGAAGATCGTGCTATGGGAGAGGCATATGGCCAACAGTGGACTGCAATAGGCTAATGATGATGATGGTGAATGCAAATATGGAGGGCTGTAAGTATTGAGAAAGATCAGACCATGATCAAACTGATTGGGTACTGTCCGAGCGTCAAAAGATTTTGCCTCAAGCTTGTTTGTATGGAGAGAATAACGAATGTGGATGAAGCGAGGGAAAATGATATCGAAACTCTCTGTTTAATCTGTTAAGGAAGATGTGTTGTTTTTGTTGATAACGTTATGTCATCCACACGAAATCCGTGTTGCATTAGACACGTAACACTACATAATGCGTATGGACCTAACTTAGCCTTCATGGAAGAGATAAATTTGTGTTAGAGGCTTAGCCATTGCTTGCTGGTTGTTACTTGTATCTCTCGGTAAGATAATCTTAGCAATCGTATACCATTTAATCATCTACATATATAATATTTTAATAAAATATACATAATAATAAAACTGGTTAAAATATGGCCGCGTTATTACCCGATTAACCCCTTTGTGTATTCAATTACCATGAAATTAATAAAT
>LUGF01050180.1:309088-323938 GCA_001625245.1 Calycopis cecrops
AAGATTAGTTGTTTTTGTTGATAACGTTATGTCATCCACACGAAATCCGTGTTGCATTAGACACGTAACACTACATAATGCGTATGGACCTAACTTAGCCTTCATGGAAGATAAATTTGTGTTAGAGGCTTAGCCATTGCTTGCTGGTAGTTACTTGTATCTCTCGGTAAGATAATCTTAGCAATCGTATCCCATATAATATTTGCACGTCAAAATACATCTACATATATAATATTTTAATAAAATATACATAATAATAAAACTGGTTAAAATATGGCCGCGTTATTACCCGATTAACCCCTTTGTGTATTCAATTACCATGAAATTAATAAATAAATGTTGAATTTGTGTTGCAAATATTTTGGGTTATCGTAAATAAAACCGTCGAAAGCATTTACTAAACAGTAGATTTAGATTCAGCTTTCTCTTTTCTTATCATTATTAACGATATTACTATTCAGTATGCCGAGTGTCGTTTCTTTGATATTCTAAACATTGTTTCTGAATTTTCCTGTGAGTCATAATTATGTCATATTAATATAATTGAATGAAATTAGAGTACTTCAGTCTGTATTGACTTGTTATTTCCATTGTGTTTTAATGTTATATTGCTGGTGGTTTTGAAATTGTGTTTACTCTGTCTGTCTGTTGAGGAAGTAAAATATGATTCGGAAGCGAGGGCCTGCGGAAGGTCGGCGCTTGTGCCACGTGTACTGTAGCTGCATGTATTGTGCAGTGGCATTGGGCGGAGGCTGTCAGCTGTGAGAGCAATCTGTGGCCGGATCTAAACGGCCGTACCCTGTTCCCACTCCACTGCGCTAACTAATGTACCTATACATATAATAGGAAATGACCATTGAACTATTAAAGGTTAATGTTATTAACGATATTATATTATATAGTTAATAAAATTAACGACTAATTGAATAGCCCTCAATATGGCATAGATAAATAATCTATATACATATTATATGTAAAACTCAAACGTAACATAGTCATCAATCAACGCACAGCCCAAACTACTGGACGGATCTGGCTGAAATTTGGCATGCAGGTAGATGTTATGAAGTAGGCATCCGCTGAGAATTTTAGAAAAGATTTTTAGAAGTTCAACCCCTAAAGGGGTGAAATAGGGTATTGAAGTTTTTATGGATTTCTTAGAAATTAAACCCGGGTGAAACTGCGGTGCACAGTTTTTTATAATTTAGAGATTTCCTACAAAGATACTCTGCACAGTTAAGGATTTTATTTAGTGTTAAGTATAAATCCGGTATTAAGTCGAGCATTATCCTAAAAAATTCGTCCATGTATTCAGACAAATTCCTTTCTTACAGAGATTACGTTCCGTTTCAGTTGTATCACGTCTGTATACGCAACCTCCTGGCACAACCGGAGGTACTTTTCACTTACATATAAAACAATATGCTTATAATCTACTTGTAGAACTTAGTCGGCGGAGTAGATGTATAAAGTTATAGACAGAAAATCCCAGGACGGCCATGACAGCTCCAGTATTTAATCAGCACACAATGAAGAGTTTCTCTCCACGTAATCGGATTGCGATAAGCTAATTACCCTTAATGCTTTACCCGGTATTTATTACTCGCTGATAAAACTATTATCTCGGCGTCTGTTGTTGTGATAGCAAGCGCCGTATCGGACAGGCACGGCCGGGGAAGTGCCTGTTGCATAACGCCGGCGTGACTTGATAGCTTGTGTTTAGTGTGGTTTGTTGGGCGCCGGTGACCGTTGGAGGGATGCAGATGATGTTGGCTATGAAGGAGGCTCATAACCTTATTCGAGTGTTTATTTTTTTGGTTATAATGAGGAGGCAATAGGGCGGTTGGGACTTTTTGAGGTCCGTATCACCTACTTTGATCTAGATTATGCAAAACCTGAGTTGTAGCTGTCTGTAGGCGTCGGAGGTCACTGTCCTTTCAGTTTTCTTTTTTCTTTTTGATATAATATGAATTTCGACTGACAACTCTAAGAGTAATTCGCAAGGATCATCTGTGATGATGCTATTCATACTTAGTGGTTGTGTCTCCAGCCGCCCATGGCGACGGCCCGGGGGTCCATAAATCGGTCTCCCGGAGGCGCGTGGGCGGCGCGAGAGGCGCGTGGGCCGCGCGACCGGCCGCGAATTAAATATGGAAATCGCGATACAAGCGCCCGCGATTTATTGTCGACGTCGCGCGCGGTGCGGTGTTCGCGCGGTTCTTTATCGCGAGTGGAATGTGCCGACAAGCGACGTTGATCTGCCCGGGATTAGTGGTATCGAAATTTTAAAAAAGCTTAATGATATATAATATTTTCTCGGATATGTCGTAAAAATAGTGGGCATACATTAAGATAAATCTCGGGAATAATTAATATTAAAAAATGAATTGGAGTTATTCAGCATTAAATTGATTCAAAACTAATCCAAATTTCAATCAGCGACGACTGGCACAAACTGTGTCAAAATCTCAAGTGATTAGTTGTAGAGATTATTATGCCTTGCTGTGTCGCATATACATCGTTTAGTATCGAAAATATGTCAGCATCATGCGTACACAAGCACGGGCAAAAGATAGTTGACAAGCAGCAAAAGTAATGTTTATGTCATACTAGATTGAAATCAAATGTCAAATTTCATTCAATTCCTTTTCATGCAAACTTTCTCCTTTATTACTAGGAGTAGGGTACAGACGAAGTTACCGTCGTGGGAGGGACGTAGGGACGCCCACTTGCGATGTCCCGACAATTGTAATATACGTGCGTCCGCTGATTATGTAACTGTAGTGAACATAGCCGTTAGAGGTGCCATTTCTGCGGTACATGAAAACCGGGCTGGCGCGATCAGGAAAGTACGTGGTGAAGAGAGTGTAGAGGCAGGTAGGTGGTCTTTATCGGATGCTCCTGGCTTTCTTATGTCCTCCAATCCATTAAGCTATTGGAAACTCACAACTAGCTACCTCTTCTGCCGTGCCGGCTATTTCGAGTGTTCAGATCTGTTGACTGATATCACAGCAACAGTAACTCAGCGATCTCGACTCGAACCAGTTTCTTATTCCTAGACCGGACTCATGAGTTTCTCTCAGACGTCGCCCGGTTTGTTTTGTATCAGTGCTGACACTGCGATTAAAACATGAAAACTGATAAGATGACACGAAACGCGATATTACAGCTGATGTGGTGTTCAGTATCATGTCAGGTTCCTATCCTGAACTCTCGCCCCAGCTAGCGCATCCGCCTCCCAGTCCAGGGTTGGCCATTGTTTACCTCCTCTAGCCTGCCCCGTGGTTTCCTTCTGCAAAGCAGAAAGTGTCTCTAAAGCATTGAGAGGCTCTGTGTGAATATACAATGCGTACTTCCTCGGTCGTGTTTACCCAATTTATCGTCTATATACCAGTGCTAAGTGTTGTAAACATCCAATACTGGTGTTGTGATGTGAGTGATTAGCACGCGATCGAGAGGTTCATTTCACACCGTCTGGAGGTCGCGACACAGGCTTCCTGCGCTACACGTGACCCGAGCTAATTGTTAGAGCCAACATCACGCTTCTCATCATCAGTCTTCATCCACCCGCTATACATAAACAAGAAGTGTCTCATCTCCTGTCCGTTCCGGATCTATACTGCACGGATATCGTCGATATACCCCGATAATATGACGATAACATGGTAAGCTGAGAAGGTTTACCTCCCCGCTGCTATTCGTCCACCAACGTCGTCTTCTAAGACGCGGCTTTCACTCTATAACCTTGCCGGCTCATCTGTCATCTGTTCTACTGATTGAATGTCCAGGGGGCCAGTTCTGCGAGCTTATTCTTATCTTGATATCTGATATTTTAGTCCGCTGCCACCGCTGCTCATCTTGACAGTCGAAGTAAGGGAAGACAGCACGAGTTAGAGAAACACGATACTTGTAATTTGTTGGATATTTATGAGAGTAATCACAAAAAATATCCGTCTCCTCGTTTACCTTCTCAGGCTAGTAACAGTAGTGACCTTAGATCAGATTTTAAGATCCATTAAATTCCCAAATTAAGAGGACACTAGTCTTGGTTAAATTTGGTCATCCAAATTAAGCTACTAAATCATTCAGTTTGTCAGAAACTAAACTTGCTTCCTAATTAGGATACTTTTTAGAATCGTTACTTGCTACTTTCCTAAATCATTTAGAATCCTAAATTTAGATAAAAGCACATCAGATCTGACTTAAGAGTAATTTATAACGTATGTGGTAGGTCAGCAATCGCGATCGAGATGATAATTTACCGATAACGGGTTGATAAGAGAAACAACAAACAAGTCCAATACCAGTTTGTGGAAGAGAAAACAGACTCGATATGTCGTTATGTCCGCCGCAGACGGCGACCTTCGGGAAGGCTCTCGCCGCGGTAATGATCGGCGTGTGAGCACCTGCCTGGTATTGGGTTCGATTGTCCACTAATTATAATTAAGTGTATAATTATACACTTTACTAATTTTAGTAGCAGAGTTTACGTCCTATAGGACATGCACAAATAATGCTGTCCGCTCGGCTGCCAACCTGCACTGTGCCTGCGCAACGTCAAAGACAAAACCGTTATTTATCAAACATACTTCTGTAAGGTCTTGCCTCCGTAAGGAATCAGTTATTTCTACGAGGCTCTTTCAATATGGGCGAAAATAACATAGTTCTATTGGAGGCACGTAAAGACTATGTCCATATGTTTTGGCCCATATTGAAAGTGTCCCCGTAAGGAGTCGGTTTTCTCGGCCTTTATTGTACGTACCTCCGTAAGGACTATGCTACTTTGGCCTTTATTGTACGTACCTCCGTAAGGACTATGCTAGGTTGGCCCATATTGACGGAGCCTCTTTACGGAGTCTATTTTGGTCCACATTGTATGGTAATGAGGAGGTCACGGCGCGCCAGCTACGGCGCAGTGATTCACCCGGCCGTGAGTCAGCGGCACGTGTCGCGCCGCGCACACGCGTGGTGAAGTGACGGACACTGCGGCCACGTACCCACCGCCACGTACCATGTGGACCTTAGTTGAAACTGTACAAGCATTCTTCCTGCAGAGCGTATGAGTATTTATGAGATTTATTAAAGTTTGTAATGCTTTGTTTGATAAAACTAAAATTTCGCATTTTATCTGCATTGTATCTTACTTCTTGCCAAGTTTCATGAGTCGAGGTCACCGGAAAGAGCCCTGTAGGTTACATGACAGACGTACAGTCACGAGCAACAGTATGTATACACTTCAGTACCCTGTCACAATTACTTTTTTTCAAAATTCAAAGCAATAATATGGAATTAAAAAATACAAAACAAAAGTTCATATTGTATACCTACTATTACTTGTACAAATAGGCAGTAAACAAAGTGATCCCATAAGAGCGTCGTTTTTTAAAGCACGGAACCCTAGAAAAACATATCTAACTATGACTACTACTACTAAAAATAATAACATTATTATTTCTATGTGTCACAATTTGCTATGTGCGTACTTACAAGCCTAAACCGTATGTAAAATAATATTCTATTATACATACATTCTACTTACTAAGTAAATGTTTGAAATTAATATTGTACAATCATCCGCCATCAATGACCACATTAATGGATGCTAATCGATGTGTAGACTGGCTGATTATTAACTGTCAGACACACAATGCGCTGCATAAAAAAAGTATTGGCGAGTTGAAAACGCGACACGAAACGTCCCATTCACAAGTTCGGCAACAATGGCACCGGATCTCGTGTCGGGAATGAGCACGACGCGCGAGATGTGACGCGCACAGTCACGTTCCCCGCGCGGCGGCGGACGCACCCCGCACACGTCATTTGTCACTGACAGCTGGTGAGGTCGTCGCACACTGATATGCTATAGCGAAGCTATAAGTACATGCTGACGTTTGTAATACAAGATATAGTATTAACTATGTAATTGGTCCTAGAAATTGGCTGTAATTAGGTAACATTATTAATTATAACATTAACGTATTCGTTAGGCTTCTAAAATTCTACTAATTTTATAAACTTAAAAGTTTAGATGTTTGTTCTTTCAAGCAAAAACTACTGAACAGATTTAAATTGAATTGGCAGATTTAGATGACATAAAAAAACACACAGACACAGAATGACGAGAAAAAATAATGATTCCCTTCGATATATTATTTGGGGGTCACCACGGAGTACAGATAGTATCTTAATAAAGGGCAATATAATAAAATGACTGTAACATTTTATGTAGAAAGACGTGGCATATGGCTAATAAAAGGCATCATAAGATGGTCCAATACACCCAGCAAATAAATATTCTCAATCCAGTTAAATGCAAGAAACATCAAACGGAACGATCGAGGTCCTTTTCTGAGGGTAAACTTTTGATTGCTTTTGATAACATCGCTTCCAATAAGTTTTGTGATAAAAATAAAGAAAAGTGGGAGCGATGAAGTTAGTGAAGTACTTATTCGCTGCAAATGCTCATCTTAATTCGCTTTCCATTGCATTAAATAGTAGCTGTATTTTCCGCAGAAATCATAATTTTTTTGGTAATGTCTTAATCCAGATTGTAATCTAAATCGGTGTCAAATATTATCTACAAAGTTATTTTAGAAGTTATTATGTAAAAGAATAACAAACAAAACCGTTCACATTTTGAATATAGCGTTTATCCCGCTATTTATAAGTGTTAACAGAAGGGCGTATCTCGTACAATAATGTACAGTATCCATCATTTGTCAGTACCTGTAAAGTTTGTTGTCCTCACTCTCTGCCCTAGCTAAGCTATAAATATTTTGTATTCACAGAAACATGCGTGGATTTATCGCAATATTTACGAAAAAGCAGAGTAAGTAGAAGATATGTACATAGTAGTACTACTTATAACTCGTCGCGTTTGTAAGTTTAGAGCAATTCTAACGCGTCTCCACGACAATTATGCAGACGTCTATGGGTATCGCTAGACATTAAAAAGCTCCGACTGCTCACGTACCTACCTACGATATAAAAAAAAACTACTTAACTTTATATTAAAGATCCTAACAAAATCAAAAGGCACCTACTATAAAAGAGATTAGATTGACTTACTACACGTACATCCCTAATCTTCTATACTCTTTCTTTAATTTAGACTAGCGTGCTTACTCTTGACACTCGATCTTATTTGGAATTTAGAATTGAGATCGAGAAGTTGTCAATCATGCGCTAATGTTGCGTCAATGATGCGCTAGTGGTGCTTTCAAGAGTACCGATTGACAACTTCTCGATCCCAATTCTAAATTTCAAATAGAACTAAGGGTCTATAACCTATAGAACAAGTTACAAGATTGAAAGAATATATCACCGTTAAATGTGTTGTGTTATCACGGGTCATATCAATTTGCAACCGAGAGATACGGCGCGTGACGTCAAGAGACCCACTTGCGCACACAACACACTCGTCTTTTCAACAAGGTTTTTATTTATCTTGTAAGGCACAAACGAGCTATCGAAGTGTTAGCGATAAATGAACTCCATCATCGTGCATAACCAGATGTGTTTCTCCTTAAAATTAAGAAAGGAGATATCATATCCTACACATGACTAAGTTGAGCTAAATGTACCACTCCGGTCATTCCTTCCTACATAATAATAATACTATTCCTGTATCACTACTACGTAAGATTTACATCAAGCCCAGCAATATTTTTGTGTATTGAGAAAAATATTTAAGAGTTTAATTACAGAAATACATAGGTACCTTGGACTAAGCGGTATTCGAACCCGAGACCGCTGCTGTAACACGCGTGACATACCGCGGTCCCACTCCGCCATCCGTCAAATACAATTAATTAAATAAGTTGTCGTTGTACGCAAACGCGTATCGGAAGCGCCGGAGGCATCAGGCCCTCCCGGACGGGCGTAACGAGATCCGAAGTTTGCGAACCCGAAAGTAGGGCGCCCGCTACTCCGCGCCACGGGACTTGCGTGGAGCGATCACGTTTCACCCCTCTGCTGTTTTTCTAAAATAAAAATTTCTCGTGTCACAGTGTTAGTTCATTCATACCATACTCCTCCGAAACGGGTGGAATTCTCATGACATTTTGTGGGTCTGAAAATCGTCTATTTTTATTTCGATATTTCCACTGGATCGAAACTTACGCGGGTGAAACAGCGGAGCGCAGCTAGTATAATATGTATAGAAATTAGAGAATTGCACTGGACATTATAATAATTGTTTGTTCGCTGACACAACTGTATTCTCTATTACCGCATTCGCCTATGCTGATTGAACGGTAATCCGACATCACCGGATAAAATCCTGTTTAACTCTGTATTTTTGTATGTCACTGAAGATTGCACCCGAATTTTATATCTTTCGCCCATGTTCTATTCAATTCTGCTCTCTGCTCTTGGGTCTATTCATTTTAAAATAAAAAAAAAAAAAAAATAGGTTTATTTGTGAGAGACTAATACTACCATAATAATTCTTTCATGTTTGTTTATTGTACTGAAAATAGGACACTGAAAACTATTTCACACACTACGTATTCTTGACAGATGAGGCACTAAAAGTTGGACGTTGTTTACGACTGTGCACCGTGCCCTTAACCAGCAACCGCAGTTTAATTTACCCATGTAAATTGACACACACAATTTGCATGGGTAAATTGACACACACATTAAACTGCGGTCTGGCAGCGCCGCACGCTGATCATACATAGCATTGCCTGTCTATTGCAAAACGCAGACGCCGCAGGCATTAGAGATGGGTGATGGATAACCGTTATAAAGAACCCATCTGCATTTGCAAAGGAGCCTCTTGCTCTACGCTCATCTTTTATCAAATTGTCATCTGTTCATATCTATTATCACCGCGACAGAGCTCACAATTTAGTAATTCCAAAGTAGAGGCGTTCCAAAGTAAAGGCATTAAAGCACATGACAATAATTTCATTTAGTTTTGCATCTTTATTGATTGGCAATGAATTGTATCCCTGGGTAGATGTTTTTTTACTTTTGTTTATCCCACTTCTGATGTCGGACCTTTTTACAGAGTTTCAGAGAGTAATTAAAAATATGGGCATTGGTCATTAATTACCATTTATGTCAACGACGGAATATATTATATACTTTGTTGCATGCAACTGTTATATCTATTTTTACCCAATCTTTGTTTATTTTTAATACAATACTTGTATCCATTATAGAGATACTAGCTTCCGCCCGCAACTTAGCCCGCGTGGATTTCGGACTTCAAAAATGGAGTTATGTCGACCCGACAGCTGTTGTCTTGTCATTATTGGAACGTCATTGTCATGGTAACGTGTAACGTTATTACAAGACAGACAGAATGACGTCTTCTACAGTTTTATTATATGTATAGATATAAACCTTTCTCTTGAATCAATCTATCTATTAAAAACCCCGTCAAATCTGTTGCGTAATTTTAAAGATCTAAGCATACAGACACACAGACGGCGGAAAGCGACTTTGGTTTACACTATGTAGTGATTTAAAACAAGAGCTATAATAATAAACAAGAGTGTATTGTAGATTAATGGCTGTCATTGAGATAGCCATTAATCTACGATATGATCAACTCGGATGCCATCTGGTGTGGCGGTGCGGTGGCGTCTGGCGTCTGCACCATCTAGGGCGGTACATGCGTTTCAACGTTCGCAATATCCGAGCTCTGCATGTATTAACAACTTATAAGGCAACGCCGGAGAATGACAATGCAGCCAATACCATATACATGAAACGACTAGGCCTGCGTGGGTCTCTGTAGACTGTACGATATGTCGTTGCGATTTATCGTTTCATACCGATCGTTACGACAATTGACTTGAGACCGTCGCGTTTGTTATAATTTCGTAGTTGTAGTGTAGATCGCTTGTTGTGTTGTGAGAACAAAAATATATATCTTTACTCGACGTTTCGGCCGGGTGACACCAGCCGTGGTCTCAAGCCGACTGTGTGATTTTATGTGTTAAAAATCATAACGAAGCTACAAAAAGTTGACATTAATTCTATTAAACTATGTTCTAAGTATATGGTACTACGATCAATCAATCAGTTATTCACATGAACATAATAACAGGAAAGTGTTTTATGGTTATGATGTGTGAAAATAAAACTTAAACTAACAATGTGGAAATAATTGTTTAAATACACTAAACTCTATATGGATGTCTCGTCTTAGGGTGCTTACATAGAGAAACAGGTTACCGGTACCGACAAAACCTGTACGGGTCGATACCAGTAATATTGCAATGTTATCGATAATATTGCAATATTACCAGTATGTACAATAACATTGTAGTCAGCATTTTGAGCCGTTAGAAACCTCCTAATCCTAGTCCCGGGTCGAACCAAAAGATTTTATTAGGATTTTTAAATTTTTAATAACAGTCCGAAGTTGCTGAATTGTCCTAAGTCAAGTTCACGATTACACATCTCAGAAGAAGCCTCCAGAACCATGCGCCTGATTACTCTCTAGTTGAGTCGTACTTCCGTCCAATCGGAAAAGGTTCCCCTATTCCGATAACGGATAAGAGAATAGAGAGTGTACTAGTATCTGCGCACAAACTTGCCTCTTATAATATCTCCACCGCAGTTGATATTCTGCTAGAAGAGCATATTATTATGATTGTATATGGAAGTTAACTGTCGCATCTATTTTCGGTCTAAATTGCAATTTTGGTTTTGGGTCGACGCAATGACGGGATATTAAGACAAATCGTAGCGTGTGTGTGGCCCTTAAGATTAATGGCCGCGCGATCAGAAATGAAGGGAATTTAATTTGATTCCGTAATTATTTGCCCAGAGCCTGACGGTGAGATATCGCCAACAGAAATAGAACCAAATCAATACAGTCCTCGTCACTACAAATGTATTGTGTACTAGCTGTGTCTAGCGGTTTCACCCGTGTTAAGTCTATTACAACTGAATCATCAATTGTGTATACAACCTGACCAGCTATTTTCTCGACAGATTAGTAAACTGCATCAAAATCTGTTCAGTTATTTTCACGTGTCGGTCATTTAAACAGACAAACAAAATAAAAACTGTTGGAACGTGTTCAACTATCCATTCCTCAGTAAATTTTTTTTCGAATATCTTCTATTTAGTTACAAACTTTCAATCATTTTTAGCTTTACCATATGTATAGATTGGCAAAATAATAGAAAAAAGATAATGTACGCATCTTTGTCTCTGGATTGGACTGAGCTTCGCGTGCTATCTGTTCATCTATATGTTATGTTATTTGGATGGAGGTAGGTACGGGGTACGCCTAATATATTACTTGGAGGAATTTTCTAAGAATCCTGTTATGAATAAAATATTTTCATTTCATTTCACAATACGAAGCATTAGGGATTGCTTTTCTGACGATACTTTTTCATCTCCATTTAAAATTTTCGGAATGTAGTTCAGCTACGAAAATGCACCTTATTTTTAAGTATCTATTCGGCCACGTTCATTATTACCAACTGGCAAAGAGTTTTACATGTCTCAGTTAGACAAAGTTGCCACGGCCCATAGAGGAAGGAGAGCAACGCATCTGCTTAACCTCTATGTGGATGTCTATGGATAGTCATAAAAATGGCTTCGATGGCCCATTTGACTTTAAAAAATTTATATTAAGCATAGGGAGTGAAGAATATCGTTGTCAGGCTTATAGAGTTGACCTTGTTGTGTTGTTGTTTTTACTAACATCCATCCATCCATGTCCATCTGTATCTAGTGAAAACAAAAATAATTGAGATGGATTAGAAATACGATACGTTGTTCTTTTACATTTCAAGTACGCGTCGTGTTTGGTAATGAAAGATGTATCATCATTTCATCTTATTTGTTTCTGATATTTCTTTATCATACTGGATTCCCTCGACATGAGCCACAATGCCTCAAAATAAATAGCCGATAAGAGGATTTTTCGGCTAGAAGCACTGCCGGGCGAAGATAACATCCGAACAAAGTGGAAACGAAACAATGCAGTAGGTATGTAATATGTACTGACATACCTACATACTGCATTATTTCTACAATCGTAGGTAGGTAGTACATTATAATACTGACGTCAGCCTGCTATCAGAGGTCGGCGAGTTGAACGAACTGGACAGGAAATTAATTGATAACTACAAGCACTAGAGCTATACAGCTTAGTGTGCTAATGTGGTATTTACAATATGTTTGTGCCACGGTACATGAAGCTGGCATGTTGGTATACGATGGCAAATAAATGTGGCATGAAAAGGAACGTAAGAAAACTTTTGTAATTCCAGGTGTGTAATTCCGGTTGCTCGGGATGTTTATTTATACCAATTATACAATTATCTGTAACTACAGCCTAAGTTAAGACGTATCCTACTAATATTATAATATTAGTTTTTACATTTATAAATGCGAAAGTTTGTATGTTTGTTTATTTGTTACTTCTTCACGCAAAAACTGAAGAATCGATTTTCATGAAATTTGGCACACATCTAGAGGGTAACTTGGATTAACACAATGGATAGCTTTTATTCCGAAAAAATGTTCCTGTGGGATTTACGCCGAGTGAAACCGCGGGGCAAAATTTCAAATAGATCAAAATAGTAGTATTATTATGAGCTATTGCAGCTTTACCATCAAATCAGATCGGCTCTACTATAACACTTAACTAACCTTTCACCAGTTTTTTGATTTTTCCCGTTCGTATTTGTCTGTTCATTTGACCGTGTATCACGTAGAAATGGCTGAAAGGATTTTGGTGGAAATTTTACTAATATGTTATATATTCCTGAACTATATTAGATCGACATAAGTTCACTTTTAATGGTGAGCTATCAATAAAGTGTTAGTCAGTGAAGCGGCCGAGGGCACAGCTACAATTAATAAAGTTGTATACACGACCCGCCGCGAGCTGCGGCCGGGCTGTCGCGAGTCCGTCCGTGTGTCACGGTGTCGATTGCACCGCAGCACGCCACACAACGCGACTGCAGGGTTGTCTGGATGTACATCAACAGATCGATGTCAATATCTCCTCATATTTTCTTCTGATTAAATGCGTGTCGGGTCCCTGGATAGCTTTTTCCTCGGGCTCCCTGCGATCATGTCTAAGGGTATTGAAATAATCTTTGTTGTATTGTTTCAGGTAAGATCCCAGAAAGTTAGACCTCAGGAAGTTGAGACATGTTGCACCGCTAAACGCAGTATAGGGCGGCCTCCCACTGGACGGATGACCTGGTCAAGGAGGGAGCCGCTGGATGCAAGCAGCTTATGACATGTGGAGGCGAGGCGACTCTGGAGGCGGGTTATGTCCAGCAGTGGACATCTACATGCTAATGATGATGATCGAGACAATCTCCGAGAATCAGCAGCGATGTACATGAGCCCTACTCGACAGGTAGAGCAGTATCGACGCTGAGCGTCGCCATGTACGGAGATGGAGCGGTTGCGGTGGCGTAGTACATGATAATGTAATGTGGCTCTTCGTCGTCATTTTCCTTTTATGAGTATAAACGGGCAAACGAGCAGTCGGAGTCTCTTAATAATCGTTAAGCAGACGTTTCATGCGGTGTCTGAGTTCTGACGCCCCAGATGCTTGACTGACTGACAATAATGGCTGCGACTTATCGTTTGTCTGTTTGTTCTAGAAAAAAGACATTGTACTACATATCGACTAAGAGCTAGTGATGCTCAGATTCAAACCGCGAAGCTAATATTAAAATACATCGGCTAAGTTTAAACGCAAACAAATAAATGTTAATTTACAATAAAACTACAATCGGATTTTATTGAGGTTTATTTGAATATTTAACATCCTTGCTGCTTTGCGAGTAAACCGCGGTGTTAATACATTAAAGTGTTTTATTGTAACGAGTTACCGCTGAACACACAAATACAAATTTGCTAATAATGATGTCACACAATACTGGTACATTTAGAATGTAGGTGTCATGGTGTTTGTGGTATAATATTTATGAATTTAAGCCTAATCAAATGCTATGAAATTATCTGCATATTTTGACTGGTATAAGAGCAAAGTAACCAAAGAAAAGTAAAAGTAAATATATCGTATATTTAAATATTTAATATCGATATTTCTAGTCAATTTATAAGACTACCCGCGGTGCATTGCAGCCGAATTGGGCACATGGGAGGTAGGTACCTCTCGCTCACATGATGATGCCTTAAGGCCTTTCTTAAAGTGAGGTCCACGGGCCTCCTGAGGGTCCGTAGCGTATGTGTCAGGGGTTCGCGATAGCTCAGTTAAACTTTAACATACTTGTGAACATACCTACAGCTATTTTTAATACAATACATATTACATAAATAAGGTTCGTTTCCTTTTCCTTAAATATTCTCTGTCAGGGGTCCGCGGGGTTTTTAATTCTGGACAACGGTTCGTGACTGCAAACAGTTTAAGAAACCCTTATGGTGACCGTCGTGCGTTTCGCGCGACTTGTGAGCTTCTGCTGGCCCACTGAAGGGGAGAAGGGAAGAGTAGAATATAAATTGTTTATTCAATACTACACTGCTAGATTACAATATATAATAAACAACACATACATTACAAGAAAGTCAACACGTCAGCATAACAATTACGCGGATGTCTGTGGGCGTCATTTGTCATCAGAAGATCGTGTTACACAATCTGCAGACAGCGAACACACCGAGGCTGGCCCATGTCATTATATCAGGTTTCATAAGCCACAAATCCTCGCTAGGGAACACCGATTCGGGGCCATCCATAAAGTACGTCACACGTTAGGGGGGGGTCCTAAATTTCGTGATGTCACATTTCTTAATCTATTTTAAACTAAATATTAAATTACGAACTTCGAAGTATTATCGAAAAACTAAAAAAATAATATGTGACGTCACACTAAGGAGGGGGGG